>VONZ01000467.1:0-192500 GCA_012976165.1 Labeo catla
TTTTCTCATAAAACCAGCTGATCTACCGCCAAAGCTCCTGACTTCAAAGGCAGTGAGCGGCCCTGGCCTTCGGATTGGCCCGGATCCTCTGCTCCTGTGCAACGATAAGAGGCCAGAGGCACAAAGGTGAGACGCAGCAGAAAGACTCAACGATAAGGGTTTTGCAGGATAACCGGATGAGGTAGAGAGAAACAAAGAATTCAGCAAATGACTGATCCCCGTGACAGCACATGAAACATCTGTACATGAAGCAATCTGTTCCACTTTCACCCAAGAGCTGCTGACACTGGATAATCCTTACGCAAACATAAGGTGTGTGTTCTTCTCACACACGCAAACATTCACGTTGGCTCACATATACCTTGAAATAGAGCTTCAGTTGGTGATTTTTTCCCCCCTCTTGAAAATCTATGGCATATTAGTGACTCATTCTCACTTCTAGATAGCCTATCAAATCTTTTGGAACCAATAAATAAAAGGTAATTTTGCGACGTTATTTCATTTATTCTCTGTCATCGCTTCTCAATTTATTGAGAATGGAAAAATATACTTTGAGGTGAAGTATCCTACTACTTTCATAGAATATAAAAGAGCATTAAATCGAATATTTCTTTAAATGTAGTCAGGAAACCTTTGTGTACCAAGTCTATATGCGGTTTCATGAGATATTTTGTTTAAAGTTCGGGACGGTCTTTTTTTCAGGCAACAGCAAACACAGCTCAAGTCATGATATCCAATTCGCGAATAACAACTCTTACGAACAGGTTCGTTTTAATGAATCAGTCAAAAAGATTCACTAAACTGCGTCACTTGGGTGAGTTAGCTGTTTAAATCTGATTCATTCAGTCAATGAATCTTTCAGTATTGTTCGCTGTTAACTGACTCTTCTCAAACCGCAAGTCATTTTTTGGTTCGGTCCGATAAACAACGAAAAGAACAATAAAGATACAGACACAACTTTTTTTAATATTATTAATGACATTATAATTCAAATATTCAATTGTTTTAATAAAAAAAAAAAATAATAATAATAAATAAATAAATAAATAGCTGTTGCTGAACATATGTGGTCTAATTGGAAGATTATTTCAAATGAATTTAAATATGTGGTCCATTTTTGAAACGACTGTAAGGAAAACTATGTTTAGGCAACATAATCAACAACGAATATGTGACTCTGGACCACAAAACCAGTCTTAAGTTGCATGGCTTGTGAGATTTGTAGCAATAGCCAATACATTTGGTATGGGGTCAAAATGATAAGATTTTTCTTTTATGCAAAATCATTTAGGTTATTAAGTAAAGATTATGTTCCAATAAGATATTTTGAAAATTCCTACACTCTAAAAAGTGCTGGGTTAAAAAATAACCCAACCTTAACCCAGCCGCTGGGTAACTATGGGACAGAACACGCGTTGGGTTGTTTTGACCCAAGTGCTGGGTTTAACCATTTGACCCAGAATGCTGGGTTGTTTATTTGACCCAACCAGTGGATCAGGCTAACTGTGTTGCTGGGTTAAACATAACCTAATCATTGGGTTATTTGTTGTCTTATTGCCTTGCTACCTTTATATTTACCAATAATAATAAATAATCACAAAAGAATGTAAAATTATTATTGCTTTTCTGCAATACAGTTAGAAAAACACACACACACAAAAAAAGCAACTGTAAACATCAATTTTCATCAGTTTTATTTCTTTTTAAAACAATTTTCAAATGGGTGCAGCGGTCACACATTTTATCCAACCATTACAGACACATAAAACAACAACTTTAGTAGATCAGTTAATTTAAAACACAAAACTGTGTAAACTAGGCACTGTAGATTCAGATTCTTTGTCAACATTGCAGCAGCAGAACACTCAAAAATTAATTATTACCACATGAGAATCATTCCAAACATTGTGCTATTAAAACTAAGCCAAACAAAGTGTCCACCAGACAATACATATGACAATTTAAAACATGTTACAAGTGGCCAGAAAAAACTGTTGGCCTTAAAAAATTCACACATGAAGACTTATGTCCATCAATATAATATACTGCAAGCTGGGGAAATTCCTAGGCAACGAGTCCACTTCAGTGGCACAGCCCGTAACAAAGGCAAAGGTCTGGGATGTCGTTGTCTCGTCCCAAGGCACAAATCCACCATGCTGGTCCCCACCTGTTAATTATACGACACTTAGTCTTGAAGACACTTAGGCCTGAAAAAATTCTCATTTTAGAAGAAAATTTCAAACTGCACATTTTTAGTCTTTTACATCTGAACACTTCATACAGTGGTGGCCAAAATGATTGGAACACTAGTATTTTCACCAGCTAAACAGTTGTTTTAAGTCAGTGATTTCTATTTTTGCTGTAGTGTGTCAGTGGGAAATACTGTATCAGTCTGCATTTCCAAATATATATATATATATATATATATATATATATATATAAAAATAAAACAAAACTTGCAGGTTTGTATGTCAATGAATGGCTTCCATAATTCTGTGGTTGTGGTTCTGTGGACCCTTCCTCCAGAATGGGCAGGACTTTGAAAGCACTCTCCCCTTTAACATCTAGACCATAAGAATAATACAGTGCAAACTGTGAAACTTATCTCATAATCGAAACAACACATTGAAACACTTTCATATGAAAATTTCTTCATTCTTTTAAATAATGAAATTGTAAAAAAATAAATAAAAATTATAATGGTATTAATGCAAATGAATCCCCACCCCCATTCAACTACTGCAGGTTAAGTTTAGGTATGGGGTGGGATTCAGGGATGTAGAATATGCTCATGCAGAATAAGGCATCAGTATGTGCTTTATAAGTACTAATTAACAGCCAATACACAAACTAATAAGCAACTAGTTAAGTGTTACTGTACCACTGTATTTACCAGTTGATGTATCAAATACAGTTGAATTTTGTTTCTATATTATAAGAAATACCTGACCTGAAGTCATGTCACCCAGCTCTTAATGCACCTTTCCATCTTGCTGGGCATAGGCAACAATTTGATCTGCAATTGTATCCCAGTCTATAAAAAGTCTGCCTCTGGATGTAGCTTCCTGAAGTCTTGTGAAATCTGATCAAATTTGAAGAAAAAAAAAACAAAACAAAAATGTGGTTAAATAAGATAAAGCTTTTAAATGTTAGATTGATTGTTTGATTTTATTGCCATACCAGTAACTATGGTTATTTTAATGAAAAGATCAAATTCTAAAACAAATCATGGTTACTGAATGTTACTGAATGATGTAACTTACCTTCAAATGTTTTAACCAAGGTATCAAGCTGCCTTTCCTTCAACTTCTCTATTACAAACCTGTCCATATGCACCAGCAAGAATCTCACATATCTAGAATGAAATTTCAGATTTAGAAAATTAGAATTTCACAAAACTGTTTTTACAATGACTTATTTTATATAGAAAGCAGGTTAATGCTTTTACATGCAGCACAATAGTTTGTTCACAGATCAGTTCTAGTTTTTTTTTAGGCCTACATCTCATATCACCTGCTGAAATGTTCCTATTAATATATTTCTCTTTCTGCTGCAGTCAATTTCCTCTTCTTATTAACAATGTTTTTCTCATCATATTTTATACCCGTTTACATTAAAATACATTTTAAATAAACACCCTTACAAAATTAACCATGGATTTACTATAGTAAATGTAGTAACCATGTTATATTTTATTTTATTTTTTCCGCAGACTGATTTCCATTTGTATTGCCATAGTTTTGTATTGCCATAGTTTTACTACAAATAGATGAATGAACACACGGGCGTTGCCTTTAAGAAATAACAATGTTGAACATTTTAGCTAATTAATCTTAAACAGTATAGCGCATTGACAGCGTGATTTGAGTATTAAGAATTTCGGCATAAACGTGAATTACATACAGTGAAATGACTGTGAATGAAAACTGACAGAACAAAGACTAAAATTTAATACAAATGAATAAATAGGTTGATTCTGATCTTATTAATCAGGTCTCACACACAATGCAGGCACTGACGCAGTGTGGTGAAATCATGAGTGTTTATGAGCCATGGGTTTCTCAGATCGGTACGTTGGATTAAAACTACAAGTTCCGTTGCGTTTGGAAAATTCTGTGCACAGTAATCATCAGAATATTTCTTCGCCTGTCTCTGAAAATATCCGGAGTTTGAAATCATCCTGCAGATGCTCATTTTAACAGGCTTTTATTCAACTAGGTGATTACAGCATATTGAAAAATATACATAACCGGAAGAATCGATACACTGCTTCGACAAGCGCTTTCGGTGTTCAATTCCGGTGCGATAAGGGTCCATTTTTAAGGAATAATCAGATTTTTAAAATATACAAATCGAAAACAGTTATTTCAAATATTAAAAATATTTCAAAATGTTTTGCTGTAATTTGGATAAAATAAATGCAGGCTTTGTAAGCAGAAGAGACTTCTTTAAAAACATTAAAAATCTTACTGTTCAAAAACTTTTGATTGGTTGTGTATATCTCATTAGTCTAAATGTGTCTAAAAGTACTATTTCAAGGGAATTTTTGAAGTATTTTGAAGCTTTTGGAGCCCACAATCCCTTTCCACTTAGGATTCTGATACAAATGTAGCCATTCAATGAACATCCGGCCAACGTGTAGGACTTCATGAAAGAGAGGCGTTCCAAATCTGGCCTGTGTATTTGAATGTGATTATAGCCGATTGATATAAAAAACTGAAAATTTACTCACCTTGCAAGCTGTCCAGATTGTAGATGAGCTTGTCTCTTCAACACAACAGATTTGTAGAAATTTAGCATTATATTACCTGCCCTCCAATGGATCCTCTGCAGTGAACGGGTGCCGCCAGATTGAGAGTTCAAACAGCTAATAAAAACATCAAAATAATCCGTAAGAAATTTACACGACTCCACTCTATCATTAAACATCTTGTAAAGTGAAAAGTTGCATGTTTGTGGAGTGGGCCCTTACACTTACAGGGCATTACAAGCCCTCTGAGGCGTAAGCCAGGGCTATTTTTGTAGTCAACAATCTCACGAGAATCTGTCTTTGACACCATCCGTCACCCACCGAGCGATGCCTCACTACTGATCTCTCACTGACAGTGCGAGAATATAGAGCAGCGTCTCGCTATGGTAAGAGTGCTTCAGGTGAACGCTGGGCGAGTGAGACAGTCACACCACCTGATGCCTTGGCTCATTCCCATAGATATGGTGTGATGGGACAGCACTCACCACCCAACATTAACCACCACCATCCAAGACAGCAATCCCATGAGAAATTGACTACAGATTCAAATCTAGCAAAAAAAATTTTAATTTGTTTATTTTCCATGTGACTAGATTTTTTTTATTTCAAAATTGTCAAAATGGCGTAATTTACATTAGTTTATTCATTTTGCATATTACTAGTTTTTCGGTTTTGAAAATTGTCAAACGGCATTATTTACGGTGCTTTAAACAGCAGAAAACGGCATTAGTTGTGGCGCTCATTATCCCCTAAACGGAGTTAATTAACTTTATTAATTTTGTTTTATTTTGCATTTCACTAGTTTTATTATTAGAAAACTGCCAAACGTCGTTATTTAATGTCAATTTATTGCCAAACGTAAGAAAGCGCCGTCAGTTGCTGCACTCATTATCCCCTAAACCAGACCTGGGCAAACTCGGCCCTGGAGGGCCGGTGTCCCTGCAGAGTTTAGCTCCAACCCTCACCTCAACCCTCACTCACCTGTTTGTAACTTTCTAGTAAACCTGAAGACACTGATTAGCTTGTTCAGGTGTGTTTAATCAGGGTTGAAGCAAAACTCTACAGGGACACCGGCCCTCCACGACTGAATCTGCCCAGGCTTGCCCTAAATGGTGTAACTTAAAATTTATTTATTTTTTTCTTTTGCATTTTACTAGTTTTTTGTTTTTGTTTTTTTTTTAAAACGGTCAAACAGCGTTATTTATGGCATTTTAGACAACAGAAAGCGACGTCAGTTGTGGCACTCAATATCCCCTAAACCAGACCTGGACAAACTCTGTCCTGGAGGGCCGGTGTCCCTGCAGAGTTTAGTGCCAACCCTGATAAAACTCACCTGTTTGTAACTTTCTAGTAAACCTGAAGACACTGATTAGCTTGTTCAGGTGTGTTTAATCAGGGTTGGAGCTAAACTCTGCAAGGACACCAGCCCTCCAGGACCGAGTCTGCCCAGGCCTGCCCTAAACGGCGTAACTTAAATTTATATATTTTCTTTTCTTTCATATTTTACTAGGTTTTTTTTTTTTAAATTGTCAAATGACGTTATTTACGGCATTTTAAATGACAGAAAGCGAAGTCAGTTGTGGCACTCATTATCCCCTAAACTACGTAACTTTAATTTTTTTTATTTTGCATTTTACTAGTTTCTTTATTTGAAAATTGTCAAACGGCATTAATGTCAATATATTGTCAAACGTCAGAAAACGGCATCAGTTGCGGCACTCATTATTCCCTAAACGGCATAACTTAAATTAATTTATTGTTTTATTTTGCATTTTACTAGATTCCTTATTTGAAAGTTGTCAAACGGCGTTATTTGCGGCATTTTAAATGACAGAAAGTGACGTCAGTTGTGGCACTCATTATCGAAAATTCATTTAAGTTACGCCGTTTAGGGGATAATGAGTGCCGCAACTGACAGCGCTCTCTGTCGTACAACACCGTTTAGGGAAAAACTGGGCAGGCTTTATCCTGGAGGGTCGGTGTCTCTGCAGAGTTTAGCTCCAACCCTGATAAAACTCACCTGAACAAGCTAATCAGTGTCTTCAGGTTTACTAGAAAGCTACAAACTGGTGAGTTTTATCAGAGTTGGAGCTAAACTCTGCAAGAACACCGGCCCTCCAGGATAGAGCTTGCCCCGTTCTGCCCTAAACGGTGTTGTACGACAGAGAGCGCTGTCAGCTGCAGCACTCATTATCCCCTAAACGGCACAACTTAAATGAATTTTTTTATTTAGTATTTTACTAGTTTTATTTAAAAATTGTCAAACTGCGTTATTTACGGCATTTTAAACGACAGAAAGCAACACCAGTTGCGGCACTTATTATCCCCTAAATGGCGTAACTTACATTTATTTTTTTATTTTGCATGTTACTACATTCCTTCTTTGAAAATTGTCAATCGGTGTTATTTTTGCGGCATTTTGAATGACAGAAAGCGACATCAGTTGTGGCACTCTAACAGCATTATTTAATGTCAATTTATTGTCAAACGTCAGAAAGCGCCGTCAGTTGCTGCACTCATTATCCCCTAAACCAGACCTGGGCAAACTCGGTCCTGGAGGGCCGGTGTCCCTGCAGAGTTTAGCACCAACCCTGATAAAACTCACCTGTTTGTAACTTTCTAGTAAACCTGAAGACACTGATTAGCTTGTTCAGGTGTGTTTAATCAGGGTTGAAGCTAAACTCTACAGGGACACTGGCCCTCCAGGACCAAGTCTGCCCAGGCCTGCCCTAAATGGCGTAACTTATATTTATTTATTGTTTTCTTTCACATTTTACTACTTTTTTTTTTAAATTGTCAAACGGCGTTATTTACGGCATTTTAGACAACAGAAAGCAACGTCACTCATTATCCCCTAAATGGCGTAACCTGCATTTATTTATTTATTTTTATTTTGCATATACTACATCCCTTATTTGAAAGTGGTCAAACGGCGTTATTTGCGGCATTTTAAATGACAGAAAGCGACGTCAGTTGTGGCACTCATTATCGAAAATTCATTTAAGTTACGTCGTTTAGAGGATAATGAGTGCCGCAACTGACAGCGCTCTCTGTCGTACAACACAGTTTAGGGCAGAACTGGTAAGCTCTATCCTGGAGGGTCGGTGTCTCAGCGGAGTTTAGCTCCAACCCTGATAAAACTCACCTGAACAAGCTAATCAGTGTCTTCAGGTTTACTAGAAAGCTACAAACTGGTGAGTTTTATCAGGGTTAGAGCTAAACTCTGCAGGAACACCGGCCCTTCAGGATAGAGCTTGCCCCGTTCTGCCCTAAACGGTGTTGTACGACAGAGAGCGCTGTCAGTTGCAGCACTCATTATCCCCTAAACGGCACAACTTAAATGAATTTTTTTATTTAGTATTTTACTAGTTTTATTTAAAAATTGTCAAACTGCGTTATTTACGGCATTTTAAACGACAGAAAGCATGCCAGTTGAGGCACTTATTATCCCGTAAATGGTGTAACTTACATTTATTTTTTTTATTTTGCATTTTACTACATTCCTTATTTGAAAATTGTCAAACGGTGTTATTTTTGCGGCATTTTAAATGACAGAAAGCGACATCAGTTGTGGCACTCATTATCGAAAATTCATTTAAGTTACGACGTTTAGGGGATAATGAGTGCCGCAACTGACAGCGCTCTCTGTCGTACAACACCGTTTAGGGCAGAACTGGCAAGCTCTATCCTGGAGGGTCGGTGTCTCTGCAGAGTTCAACTGCAACCCTGATAAAACTCACCTGAACAAGCTAATCAGTGTCTTCAGGTTTACTAGAAAGCTACAAACAGGTGAGTTTTATCAGGGTTGGAGCTAAACTCTGCAGGGACACTGGCCCTCCAGGATAGAGCTTGCCCAGGTCTGCCCTAAACGGTGTTATATGACAGAAAGCGCAGTCTGTTGCGGCACTCATTATCCTCTGAATGGCGCAACTTAAATTAATTTTTTTTTATTTTGCATTTTACTAGTTTCTTTATTTGAAAATTGTCAAACGGCGTTATTTACGGCATTTTAAACGATAGAAAGTGGCGCCAGTAGCGGCGCTCATTATCCCATAAACGGTGTTATTCAAAATTATTTTTTTTATTTTGCATCATACTAGTTTTTTATTTGAAAATTGTCAAACAGCGTTATTTACGGTGTTTTAAACCTAATTTAGGCCTTCAGGTTATGTCGGTATTTGGTCATGCAGCAATTTAATTGAGGTTACCACTACTAACGTTACTACTTTTGTTGCGGTTGTTGTTTAACGTTACATTTTCTCACTCACCACAAGACAGGAGCGGCTAACTCTTCTTCTTCTTCCATCAAATCCATGAGTTGCTGGCCTCTAGTAGACACTCATGGCATGGCTTTGTGTACTCATGGTAGTAGCCGCATCGCTTAATCGCCCGTTTGCAGCGTTGATTCGGCCGTATTTCTTCTCTTCTCTATAATCATCGTGTAGCGTGCGGTGGAGAGGAGATTCTCCCAGTCGATACCACTTTTCGTCCCATTGACTTCCATTCAGAAAAGCAAACGCGTGCAAAACTTTGGCGTTTCACTACATAGGCCTATTTCACAATATGGCGGCCGAGAACGGAAGTAGGGTAGCGGTACTTCCGGTTGCGCCGCCGCCCGTCACGATCGTCATTCATTCATTCATTGTCAGTGCGAAGTCGTCTTCTCCCAATCATTAACAAATTTACCAACAATAAGAATAGCAGATGTTGTCCGTTTTGTTGATAGTTTTCAGGGAGACGTGAGGCGATCAAAATTGCACAGGGGTTATAAATACTTTCTAATTTATATTTGTAATTGTAGTAATTTATATTTGATTATCAAGGTATGTGTGTTATGTTAGACAGCTGTCATGATATCTCCGAATTATCAATGTTGTTTTTATGGATGAATTAAAAAGTGGTTTATTATTAATAATAAAAATAATAATAATAAAAATGTCCTGTTAATAACTATGTTTATGTGTGTGTTTGGACACTTCAGTCTCAAACATTATTGTGGTAATTAGGGCAGGTGTTATAGGTCATTACGAAAGCATGAGAAACCACATCAGCTTAAAGTAAATACATCAGGATTTAGGTAATGATTGTATAGAATGCATTACTTGTCTCAATGTAAATCGTATCAAATCAATGTATCAAACGTAGCGATTAATTCTAGCAGTAAGAGCACCATCTGCAGTTAGGATATATGCAGTATATATACTGCATATATCCTAACTGCAGATGGTGCTCTTACTGCTAGAATATATTGTATATATATAATGTATGTATGTATACACACTCCAATGTAGCAGCAGAGCACTGGATCTAGACCATAAACTAAACTGTCACGAATCTTTTGCTATACGCGCAGGCGAATACACAGAAGTACTACAACGATATATCACGCCACATTAAGAAGCGCCAAAACGGTATTTACTGCTTGAATTTCCTAATGAAATGGACAGAATTTGAAATGTGAGACTTTCGTACTAAACAACACAAAGCCTAGTCTAATGCTATCTACTGGAAGAAGGCGCACTGTGTACTGTTCATTCATCATCTGAAAACAGCATAGATCAATTGATCTTTTAAAAGATCGACTGAGATTTAAGAATCGATATTGGTTCATCAAAATGTGAATCTATTGAGAATCTATGGAGAAACGTTTTTTTTTTACTCAGCCCTAGCGTATTTTGTCATTTTTAAACACTGCGCTGTTGTCATGTAAGTTCATGATTAAAAATGAAAATGTGAACAAAATAAAAGCAATTTAAATAATCATAATAATTAAAATATTAAAATTAAATGACGGGTAATAGATTATGACGGAATTTTTACGACCTTGTCCGTTAGAATGACGGATGTTAAAGTCTAGCGCAACCTCATATATATATATATATATATATATATATAAATACACACACACACACACACACACACACACGCTAAAAGATTGACTATTTTTAGTCTCCGCCCTTCTGGCAGAGACTTTTTATTTATTATTGTATTTTATTTATTTTATTTTAGTTATTATTTATTCATTTATTTTATGTTTAACTTACACTTTTTTGTTTAAAATACACTTAATAAAAAGTCAGATGCTGTTTGCAAAATGTTAATTATATACATACATATATATATGAAGAGTTCAGATGCAAAACCAGCTAAAAGCCATCTCGGTCAAAAATGAGTTAATGATACTGAGTGAATGCTCCTGACACATATTACACGTCCATCAAATACTTTTATTTCAAACTCGCTAAATTCCAGCGTCAGCCCAATCAGAAGTACCGGTACTTACATAGAAACCTATACAAAGTAGCCAGAAAGAAATGCTAATCTTAAAGAAATACGTCAGATGGATTTCGCTGGTTTTGCATCTGAACTCTTCATATATATATATAAATACGTGGAACTGCCGTAGCTAGGTGTTGGCTAGAAAGAATACAGCTTTTGCTACTGGGCATGCGCACATAAATCCAACGTTATTTTTGTCACACTGTACAACAATAATACTTTTTTTTTTATTATAGTAAGGGCTACGTTTATGGTTGGGGTAGGTGTAGACGTTATAAAACACAGAACAATTCATTTCATTGTTAGTTTCCGGTTGTACTCCTTGGGAGAAACCAGTCTTTTTTTTTTTTTTAATTATTAATGCTTGAACAACATGTACAAAAATGCCAAGGGTATACACAAAAATATAACAAGTACTTACATGTATTATGAACATAAGTACATAAACTACACACAATAATATAAAGAACCAACAAATAAAATGAATTAAAAAATAAATACAAGAAAATAAAATACATACAAAAATAAATTAAATAAAAAAAAAAAACACAACACCTCAATTGCTCAATCTGAGATATTCTTGTCTAACTTAAATCTCTGCTCCGGCATCAACACAATGGAGGTCGGACTGTTACAGCTGATCTGAGGTAAAACACTCATGTCAATCAACTATTGTGGGAGCGGCCTCTGTCGGTGTGACGCCGCAACGACAGGCATCTGAGAATGGCTCGATTTGAAAAAGGGGATATTATTTTTACAGATTAATTAAAAACCGCTGCATAGATTTTTATCATTATAGGGTAGATGTGTCCATACACTGCCAACACACATTAATGTTCAAACAACATGTAAAAGTGAACTTTGCATCCGATGACCCCTTTAAGGTATGAGAAAATTATTTTCACAAGAAAAAAACATTTAAATATTTCATTTTGATGATCAAAGATCAGTTTTAAGGGATAAAAATTTTGACTACAGGGGGACTTTAACCATTGTCCCAGGCAACATGTTTCAAAGAAAACCTTTTTATAATTTTATACAGCTCCTATCATGCAAATGAGAGAGAAGAAAAACTGACATTAATGGTTTTCTCTTTCTCTTGAGAGTCTGTTTCCGGAGTGTGTTTGATAGAGCTATTCAGACTGCATATCTTTCTCAGTCCGTCGTCAGTGTGAGCACTCGTCCAGGTTACGACAGCTGTCGGCTTGATCTACAGCCTCAGGCTGGCGCAGTAATGTAGACCAAATGGCCTGAGTCGCCCACCATAATGCAGCCTTTCTGGAGGAAATTGGAAATCAATTCTTGTCATCACTAAAGATAATTCTTCCTTCTTCTCCATTCTTGTTTATCAAGCATCAGACCTGAAGATGAACAGTCAAAAGGATGAGTGCGGTTTTATGTGAAAGACAGCACTGGTGTGTGTGTTCCAGTTTATGTATAAACACACTTGATTTTATGATGACAAATCTGAGTCGTGCAATTAACACGAGATGCGTTAGAACACACATGTAGACAGATATTTGCATGCGCGCACACGTGATGAATCACTTGCCATTTACCACAATTATCATCCTGATTTACAGCTGTGAAAACAGATGTCCTCAGGGCTGAATTTGACCCTAGCAAAATTAATTTATAAATATAGAATGACAAAAGGCAAACTCATTACTATCCTCAGGGTATGTTCCTAATAATGAGTTTCTTAGCATAATTATGAAGCATTTGAAGCAGGATCCAAAATTAACACGCCAAATGAGAGTAAAAAGTGGATGGTGACTTTATTAAGAATTTCAACATAGACAATGGTTTCAAATATATTTTTTAAGATTTAGTTGTGGATATTTAACATGCATAAACTCCAGTCCAGAGTTTTTTGTTTTGTTTAGGTTTTTTTTTTTTAGACAAAACATTTTTTGTTTGTTTGTTTATTTTAATAATTAATGTACTGTGCTTTAGTTCTTTTATACATTTCTTTAATATTTTGTATTTTTAGGGGATTTCATTGTACTAAACAATGCACTATTTATTTCTATTTAAAATAAAAAAATTAAATAGTTAAGTCTACTCTGTGTCTCCTTTTGTGTGCTAAAAAATTAAATAGTCGATTAATGAATTATCTATTTAAATTATTTATTTTTTGTTTATTAAAGAAATTACTTGTGTTTATTTGTTTATTAAATAAATTATTTTCATTTATTTACTTATTAAGTGATTATTTAAATTGGTTTATTAAATAATAGTTTATTGAAATGTATTTAATGAATTTATTTATTTATTTATTTATTAAATAACTTATTTATTATATTTGGTTGTTTGTTGTTTATTTAATTCTTTATTCATTTAAATGTATTTATTAAATTATTTATTTTTAATTTTTTATTTATTTATGAAATTCTTTCATTACTCTTTTTCTGTTGAAAATATATTCTAAACAGTATCTTGGCTGGTATGAAATATTTACAGTAATACAACTTTAATACTTAACCATCTGTTGCTGTTTATTTGGGGGTCACAAATACTGTTTAGTATTTTAGTGAATGAATGTACTGTACTTCAGTTCTATATATTTCTTTAAAATGTTGTATTTTTAGGGGATTTTTATTGTACAGAACAACGTTCCTTTAAACTATGCACTATTTATTTCTATTTAAAATAATAAAAATATTAGAAAAAAATAAAATACATGAGTTGAGTCTACTCTGTATCTCCTTTTGTGTGCCATAAAATGATTTTAATACTTAATGATTTATTTTAATGTGTTTAATATATTCTTCATTTAAATTAAAATTTATTTATTAAATAAATGATTTATTTAAATGTGTACGTTTATTCAAGTAAATTAAATAAATGTTTATTTAAAGCGTTTATCAAATAAATTCTTTATGTTCATTTATTTATTAAATCAATTATTTAAATGTATTTATTTATTATTATGTATAAGTTATTTATCTTTAAATTTGTTTGTGTGTTTATTAAATAAATTCTGTAGTTATTTACGTTGATTCATTAAATTGTTTATTTATTCAGTATTTATTTAGTAAATATTCTAAATACAGTTTCTTAGCTGGTATGAAATATTCATTTGTTAAATAATTTGTTAAATTATTTCATTTCATTATATTCATTTGTTAAATAATTGTGAAATAGCATTCATTTAAACTTGTTTGTTTCTTTGTTTAATACAGTATTTATTTAAATACAGTTTTTATTTACTTTGTCATTTATTTAAAAATGTGTGTTTATTAAATCAATTATTTATTTAAAATTATTTATTTATATATATTTTTTAAATTCAAAATCTTCTAAATACAGTTCTTGGCTGGTATGAAATATTTACAGCAATACAATTTTACTACTTAACCATCTGTTGCTGTTTATTTGTGGGTCACAAATACTGTTTATCAGTCAAAACAGACCAAAAAGTTTTTTGTTTTTTTTAATGAATGTACTGCACTTTAGTTCTATAATATATTTCTTTAATATTTTGTATTTTTAAGGGATTTCATTGTACTAAACAACATTCCTCTAAACTATGCACTATTTATTTCTATTTAAAATAATAAAAATATTTAAAAAAATAAAAAATGCATGAGTTGAGTCTACTCTGCATTTTATTATTTTTTATATTTCCCATTGATTTTTTCATGGCAGTCATTTCTTGCTGTGATCTGTACAAGTGTGACTATTTTTTAAGACCATTTTTCAAACAATATCATACAGAGCAAATGAAGTTAAAAAAGTTACAATAGATTTTTTTAAAAAGTAACATTTTTCTGTCACTAATGACCAAAAAGCACCAGAAGGTTACATTACTCACCAGTGTGGCATAAAGTGAATTTTCGATACATTGCTTCATATTACTTTGGTAAAGGCAAGGAACATTATATGCTGTTTAAATGAATATCAGTTTAATAAAAACTGGATGCTACGGATTTTAAATGTTGATGGCAAGATATGCTGGAATTTGCTCAGAAGAGAAATCAAAGAGAAAATCAGTGCTTAATGAGACAGAGCTGTTTTGCTGCATATCAAAGTCAAACCTGCTGGAATAAGATGAAATAGAGCACTTCCTTTTTTTTATACTCTGCTTCCCATTTGTCAGGCAGATTGGCTGTGAGAGGAGCATCCTGTCTGGTTAGTGGCTAAGGAAAGGAAGGATGTGGAAAGATCCCTTGGGAAAAGAGAAAACATCACTGCACATCTCTGCTCTATCCCACAAGAGGCTTTGCTCAATATTAAGAGCAGACACACACACACACACACACACACTCACACTTCCATCTCCAGCTCATCATTCCACCACACCTACTCATGCAATCCATTGTCGATCTGTCCCACAAGCCCTCTCCCTAAAATAGCACACCGTTGTCAGGTATGATAAAAAAAAAACAGCAGGCAAGCACCGAGACGGCAAGAATGAAAAATTCCCGTCTGTTTGTTTGTAGCATTACAGGACTTGTATATTCACATCCTCGTGGGACGGAATCGAAGGCAGGAACCATCCGTCACGCTAATTGGGACTGTTTATAAAGCAACACCATGCTGACAGTATGTCTTTTTTTCTCTTTGTGCTGTGAATTAAACACAAGACTGTGTAAATCTGAGCTGTCTTGGCTGTTTAGAATGTTGCATGTTGTTATTCTCAACTCTGCTGTAATCTGAAATGTTGTAGTGGTTACTCTAATCTGAACAAAAGCGCTGTTAGAAGCAATAGGGGACGAGTTTAGTTTCAATGAGAGTTATTATTAATCGTTTGAAACTTTAAATTCTATCTATTTAATCTATTTATTCACCCTAATGTTGTTTCAACCATATGCTGCCCTGTAGGGACTCTACAAACATGAGTATAAAGTGCAGCATGATGTCTTCTTTTGTGTGCCATAAAAATGTACTGAAATACTTGATTATTAAATAAATTATTAATTTATTTAAATTATTTTTTTACTAAAGAATTTATTCGTTTATTTATTTATTCACATTTATTTATTTATTAAATCAAATTATTTATTTACATGTATTTATTAAATAAATTCCTTTAAATTTGTTTATTAAATAACCTCTACATTTTTATATTTAATTTATTAAATAAATTCTATATCTATGTATTTAATTATTTAAATTATTTATTTATTTAATTTCTTTGTTTATTTAAAGATTTTTTATTATTTAATTAATAAAATTAATAAATAAATCATTTTTAATTTTTTTTGTTTCTTAAATCAATTCTGTTTATTTAAAATGTATTTATTTACTTATATTTATTTATTAATTAAATAAATTCTTGTTATTTAAATTGTTCATTAAATACATTATTTAAATGTATTTAATTTGTTTATTTATTAATTTATTTATTATTGCTTTACTACTTAATAAACACATTTAAAATAAATGATTTAATTCTTATTCATTTTTTATTTATTTACATGTATTACATAAATTATTTATTTACATTTGTTTGTTTATTAAATACATTCTTTGTTTAAATCTTTTTAATTTATTTGTTTGTTTATTTATTAAAGAAGTTTATTTTTGTTTAATTAACGAATTTATTATGTAATAAATTCTTAATTTACATTTATTAACTACATTATTTTAATTTATTTATTAAAGAAATTATTTATTTAATTAATTAATTAATTATTAAATAAATCCTTTATTTATTTATATTTATTTGATTCATTTTATTTACATTTATTTATTTAAATGTTTGTTTGTTTATTTGTTAAATAAAATAAATTCTCTATTTAAATTTATTTAGTTATTTAAGAAATCCTTTGTTTATTGTAATTAATTAATTAATGTATTTACCAAATAAATATCAAATAAATAAATAAAAATAAACAATAAAATTTTAAAATATATAAAAACAGAAAATTATTTTTGATCAGATAAATGCAACCATGGTGAGCATTAAAGACTTCAAATATATTTTAAATTATTAAATTATTAATTATACAAAATTTCTGCATTGACAATTATAACCAAAACAATGCAAATTATTAACATTTCTTTCCTTTACACTCCTAAGCTCAGGTGTATAAATATTTCACCCTGGAAGTTACCCATTTGACTGAGGACGCAAAACTTTACCCAGCAGAGCCTGAGGAGGGTCGCAGCGCCCCTGAGGTCTCTCCCCGCAGCGTCTGGAAACTAAATCAAGCTGATTTTAAAACAGAGAGATCTTGTTAAACTTCATGAACAGGGCTCCAAGAAAAAGTTAGAGCACCCGAGAGGCAGTTAATAAACAGTGAAAGCACACAGCAGTGTTTGCCAAAGGAAACAGACGGCTTAGAGGGGGAAAAAGTCAAACTACTCACACACACATTCCCTTTGCCAGCTCACTGGAGCCTGCGATGAGGGAAGGAGGGAAGGAGGGAAGGAGGAAAAGAGTGGCTTAAAAAGGTAAGGACTGATAGGATATCCTTAGGTCACAAAAATAATTTGGATGAAAGTAATCTCGCCAGCCTGGAGTTTCATACACGAGAGGAATACAAACGGCTTATTGTGGCGGAACACATAATGTCAGAGGATGTGAGGTCACCTGCAATCTCCTCGCAGATATTGCCTTTGTAGCCTGGGCTGAGACAAGGTAATCACGACCCCAGTGCAGAAAATATACTGCGTATGGATGCACCATTACCAGATTGACTCCTGGTTAAACACACCATCTCGTGTGGAATATACCAGTATTTTAAGAGAGAAACAGACACACATACACACTTTTCATCCACGGCTCTGCAAATGAACTGTGAGAGACATGAGCTATCAGGGTTAGAGTCATGGGGGCTAGAGACGGACTGCTTTTTTGCACAGGACATATTGACAGCCCCTCGGAGAGCCACTAGCCTGATCTACAGCAGCAGTTAGCGTACTAAACACACACCACTGAGCTCATTTCCTCTTACAGTAAGAGAGAAGAGCCGTTTCACATGACACAAAGAACAGAAAGCCCAAAAATATGAAGGAAACCAGTTATTGAATAGCAATAATGTCTTGAAAGCTGCAACAAATTGCACTGGTAAAGGAATAGTTCACCCTAAAAATAACTAAAAAATACTTACCCTTAGGCCATCCTAGATGCAGATGTTTCTTCATCTGAACAAATTTGGAGAAATTTAGCATTACATCATGGATCCTTTGCACTAAATGGGTGCCGTCGGAATGAGAGTCCAAACAGCTGAAAAAAACACCACAAGTAATTCACATGACTCCAGTCCATCAGTTAACATCATGTGAAGTGAAAAGCTGCGTGTTTGTATGAAACAAATACATTCTTAAAGGAGAAGTCCACTTCCAAAACAAAATTTTACAGATAATGTACTCACCCACTTGTCATCCAAGATGTTCATGTCCTTCTTTCTTTAGTCGTAAAGAAATTATGTTTTTTGAGGAAAACGTTTCAGGATTTTTCTCCATATAATGGACTGATATGGTGCCCCTGAGTTTGAACTTCCAAAATGCAGTTTAAATGCAGCTTCAGACAATCCTAAATAAGGTTGTAAATGATCCCAGCTAAGGAAGAAGGGTCTTGTCTAGCGAAACGATTGGTTATTTTCATAAAAATAATACAATTTATATACTTTTTAATGTCAAACGCTCGACTTGTCTTACTTTGCCTGGACTCCGGTTCATGACAGTTAGGGTATCTGTAAATTTTTGTTCTGGAAGTGGACTTTTTCTTTAAGACAACCTTAAAGTCTGTAATTCATAATAACGCTTTCTCCAGTCAATTTCTTGTTATTAAAATCCACCGGCTTATTTGTTTAGACCTGTTCTGCTTGTAAACAGTGCTTGATCTGTGCATATTTCTCTTCTGATTCTGACGAGAGAACATTTTTACTGGACAAAGCAATATACTCTAATAGAGGACTCCTATTTTAGCAGCAAGCAATGGTTTAAAGTTAAAATGTCTTATGGTGTGTGCATACCAAAAGTAAAATTAATTATTCACGCGTACATACATACAAAGTCAATGCAAAGATGTGAATAGACGCAAGTTTGCGCAATGTTTTTCACTACACTTGCGTCAATAAAAACAATAAAAAACATTTGCTAATACAACCGGATGCATCAATGATCTCTTCGTTGATTTGCTTGCGTGACAACATGTCATGCGAATTTTCCTCTCTGGTTGTTTTTTCAACTTGCAGGGAATACGTGACTGAAGCACAAACATAGCACTTTCATGGCAATCGCGTCACCCAATTTGAGTCATTTGTGTTGTCTGGTGCAATTGTCACGTAAGCGCGATATTCACCTCAAATGCGTCGTCCGTTCAAGTTGAAAAATTTCAACTCAAGCAGAAAATTTGAATGACGCGTTGTGCGCGCACCATTAGTGATGAATTTGTTTACTATGAACAAATTTTTGCTTCACAAGACATTGAAAAACTAGTGGTATGGGTTAATTGTGGATTATTGTGACGTTTTTATCAGCTGTTTGGACTCTCATTCTGACGGCACCCATTCACTGCAGAGGATCAGAACTGTTTTGCTTGTAAACAGTGCTTGATCTCTGCATATTTCTCTTCTGACGTTTTCACTGGACAAAGCAATATACTGTAATAGAGGACTGCTGTTTTAGCAGCAAGTAATGGTTTGAAGTAAAAAAAATGGGTGTGATATTCGCCTCAGTTGCATCTTTCGCGCAAACTGAAAAATTTTAACTCTTGAGCGGGAAATTTGCATGATGCGCTGTCGCGCCAGTGAAGTGAAGTGCAGTGAAGAGCTTATTGACCGGTTTGTCACATCTGGTTATATGAGAAAATGTTTTTTAATGTTTTCATTGGTGCTGTCAAATGATTAATCGCGATTATTCGCATCCAAAATAAAAGTTTTTTATACATATATTGCAGTTTTTTATACATTTATACATACATATATATGTGTGTATACTGTGTATATTTACTATGTATACATAACACACACACACACACATGCATGTACTGTATATATTTAAGAAAAACATGTTATGTTTATACATTAAAAATACTTACATATTATATAAATTATATGAATATAAACATTTTCAAAAGATATACTTTATGTATTTATATTTACATAATACATATACACAGTATACACACAATGGGCTGTTCTGACATAAATCACTTTTTCAAATAATGAAAATTATTTTCAAAATGTTAGTTGGTAGCAGTGTTGCCAAGTCCACGGTTTTCCCGCCAAATTGGGTTACTTTAGCACTGGTGCCACGGGTTGTTTTTTAGGTCTGCGGGTTGAAGCGAGCCTAATAATGTAAAATTTATCCCCTGGAATGCTAATTTTACCAGGGAAACCATGCCAAAAAAAAAGTGTATTTTACCCTCCGGGCTAATTTTGGGATAGTTTTAAGTAGCATTTGGGTGGGTTTTGTTGTGAAAACCTGGCAACCCTGGTTGGTATGAAAGAAATGTACACCTGCTCCCCACCACGTGTAAACGGTGCATAAAACATTCTGTGTTCTTTTTGGCAAACTGATGACACTGAATTTTGATGCACTACCATAACAATTACAAGTTAATTTGCCCTTGCCCCTTTTTTTTTTTTTTTTGTACCTGAGTTGATAACTGTAAAATGCAGCGCGCGTCACTGTCACTATTTACCCAGTCGTAAATAGAGGATGGGCCTACTTGTACAATAACTCCCTACAACAATGGAGAAGTCAATATTACTGGTTACTGCTTTTTTATATTTAGTAAACTTCTTAAAAATGAGTTATCAGTAATACGTTGCCACCGTGGATATTCCAAATCATAGCAACCAAAGAGCCTCAGCTGGAAAACACTGTGCCACCAAAGCGTTTTCAAGCGCCACCAGCTGATCGTTTTAAGAAGTGCGCCTGACATTTTTTCAGCTGGCTAAAAACTCTTTGGTGGACGTTATTAAATAATAATTGTTAGGCATATTGCCTATTAGTCTTTTTTGCATTTATACAATATACTTGAGCCAGAATATTCCATTGCGGCCTATTACGTAAACAAAGACTTTTATTTTGGATGTGATTAATCGCGATAAATCGTTTGACAGCACTAGCTTTTATGTTTTTATTCACGTAAGTGATGCAAAAAACATATTGCAAGTAAACTAGAGCGATGCAAATATTTGCTTCACGTTTGGTGTGCATACACCATCAGATATTCACTCCACAAAACATTAACTGATTGTGTAAAGTGGTGTGGGTTACTTCTGGATTACTGCACTATTTTTATTAGCTGTTTGGACTCTCATTCTGACGGCACCCATTCACTGCAGATCCATTGATATCCAAGTGACATAATGCTGAAATTCTCAATATCTTTTCTGATGAAGAAACAAACTCTAAATCTCAGATGAAGGTGAATACATTTCTGGCAAATTACCATTCTTGTGTGAGCTATTCCTTTAAATATAATGAAATTACGAGTTGTTTGCTCATTTATGTTTGATTGTTTACTTGCCTATTTCAACACGTAACAATTTATCAGCTATGCCATTATCATTACGTGCGAAAGCTTATGAGAGAGCAATCTGAGATGATTTTCAGGCGCCGCAGATAAAAAAAAAAGTAGCACATAAATGCTGAAAATTGTTTGTGTTATTTATTGAGTGTTAAATAAAAGCTGCCCTGATACCTCCGAAAGATGATATTACACTTGTTCCGTGTTACTCTACATCTCACCAGGAGAGAAAATCATGCAAAGAAGGGTGAAAATTACCTCTGGGGCCGCTCAAGAGCTCTCTCACACACACACACACTTGCTCATACGCAAACACACACACATTCATGTGTCAAAAGAGCAATTACACGCTGGCTTAGTTCATGAAGACAAATGTAGAGCATTTTTCAGAAGCCGATTAACAGACTTTTTATCACACTAAAACCTGGGAATTTCATTTGCAGGTTTTAAAGAGTGCACACTATTTTCCTTAAAAAGAAACGACCCCCACACCTTCAGTTAATAGGGGCATATCCTGTCTGCACCGGGTATTAAAAGACAAAGAATTACAGTGCAATAATACAGAGAAATATTTGGCAGTGGTTTTAGCACAAGTATAGAAAGCAGTGCTGTTCAAATTAAAACTAAAAAACCATTAACGTCATTAAAATGTAAAATATTATTGTGTATCGTAATGCGTTATTGTATATGGGCCATTCTACAGAATTAGTCCAAAGTCAGAGTTGGAAATGTCTCAATTCTTTTTTTTTTTCCCCAAAAAATGTTAATGTATGCAATGTATAATATCCAAGGTACACATTTTTAATAACTGTGCAGTTAATTCTCATGTTATGTTTTCAGAAAGTTTTGGAATATTTGTCCTCTCACAAAATTTATCACTATCGAAATTATATTGACCTATTATGATTTTGCTTACACCTACATTGTGAATATATCTTTTTGCTATTTTTTTTTTTTTTCAGAGGTAAATCAATAACAATTACATTTTTAAGAATATTTTAAGTGTAATTTATGAGATTTGTTGTATTTTGAATTTAATTTTTCTTTGTAGAAGGCAAAACGTGGTTCATACTGATTTTAAACTTAAGTATTCATTAGTTTGAATATTCATTGAACCATAAACTATCATAACATCTTAGTTGATAATTTACTATACTTTATTTTTAACAAAACATCCCATGTTTTGGTAGTGACAGTAATGTTTTGGTAGCAACCACATTAAATTACAGAATTTTAACTCACATACTAAAACACACACACACACAAAATCTATAACTATACTAAAATTTTGGTTATTTTCTCCCAAATATAAGGTTTATGTGCTTTGTCACTACCAAAACAGTGATGACATGTTTTCAGTTTCGGAAGTGACAGTTCTATAAGATAACACCCAAAAAAAAAAACAAAAAAAAAAAACAAAGAAAAAAAACTCCACCAAATGTTTCGGTAGTGAAAATTTAAGGAAGTAGTTAAAATCAGTCTCAGTCAATGTACTAAAACATTGACGGGTCAAATGCAGGTCACCTCACAATTAAACGCACCTAATAAATGATGATTTTAAATACATTAAGCTTACTAATATTTTAAATACTATTGTGGGTTTCAACAGATAATAGAAGAATCTTAGAAAACATCTAAGATTTGAATACTTAAATGTGTTTTTTGGTTGTGGGACAGCAGTTTCATATGTCTGTTTGCATCTGACTCCACTTAAAATGGTTACTGAAAGGGCACGGATACAAGCAAACCTTTTTGTTCTTCCTCCTTCCTTTGTCTCTCAGAGGCCTTAAACCTAATATTTTTTGTCCAGACAGTCTGTTCGTGCACTTCATAAAGGATTAGAAGTGTCATAAAGAGCCCATTTCATGTGTTTATGTGCTTGGAAGGAAAAAATTGAATTGTCTCATCACTCCCAGAGCTACAATAAACAGGTGGTAATAAAGGTGACGACAGCTGGTAGACGTTCCAATCATAACAAAGGCTTTCCAAATAAGTGCTCCCAATATCCACAGAGTTTCTCCTTCATCTTCCCATCCACCTACACGCTCTCCATCAACTGAAAAACTACCGATTTCATATTTCATTATCCCCAGTGTGAAGCAGCCTTTTTAATGTAATTTGGAGTTAATCACCACGCAGGTTCTGCACAAAATGAAATCATCCTTGCAGTAAAAATCTGATTAGCTTTCATGGTTCATTTTATAAAGCTGTGTCTGGCATTCCAAAATCCAGTCATGCAACCGATTAGCCATCACTGCACGCAACGGATCTTTACATCGCTGTGCTGTGAACCTTTTACAGGAACACCTTTAGGTTTGCAAAACGAATTACAATTTTTAAATAATTATGCATGCAAGAAATTGTTGAATAGTTGTTATTTTAGTTTTCTTTGCGCACAAATGTATTCTTGTAGTTTCATAACATTACGGTTGAAACACTGATGTCACATGGAATTTTTTTAATGATGTCCTGACTACCTTTTTAGGCCTTGAACATGATAGTTGCATTGCCGTCTATGCAGGGTCAGAAAGCTCTCGGATTTTATAAAAAATATCTTAAATTGTGTTCCGAAGGTCTTACGGGTCGACAATTAATGACAGAATTTTCATTTTTGGGTGAACTGTCCTTTTAAGACATTGTTAAGTGTGACTTAAGTGTCCAAATAAGTTTTTGAGCCAGTGCACTTGGGTTTTGCATCTATATTTTTACACTGTCAGGTTCTAAAAGCAGTGTCGGCAGAACAAGCCACCTCAGGTGAGTCCTTTAACCTCACAGCTTGTCTCTGTTCCTCTGTTGGGCTGTTCCAAGGACACAAGAGACGCAGTGACTGGAGGCTAAGAATCACTCAGCTGTGGAATGCAATAGCAAGGCCTGCGGTGAGGAATACATATGGATTTTAAACAGCTTTTACTCTTGATCTGGCCTAGCGCTGATTATTCCTTCTTTTCTTCTCTCTCCTTTTTCACAAAGACCACTAACAGTCTTCTACACACATGCGCACACACACAGACACACACACCCCACCTCTCTGGAGCTCTCAAGAGGTAGAACAGATATAATTTCACAGCTGAGCTGCTAAAGCCACTGAGCTGTGGGCTGTACGAGATTTCACACCTGAGGTTACAATAGCGTTACAGATTGGATCTGTGACTTTACAAAGTGAAGGTACGCACACTCCCCTTGAGCAACCCCCGCCTCCCATAACAAAAGAGTACATATCCTCTCAATGGATCTACAGCAATCGTTTGGGTAATGTGATGGGAATACAGCTCTGGGAATGATTGCGCTGGTGCTGGTAAAGCAAACACATTGATTTATTTACCAGCATTAAACATGGGTGGATAAGTACTGCATCTTAGCACAACATTTCTAAGAAATTAGTTCAAATTTGGTTAGCATAGCCATGTCTCTGCTGGTAGATGTTGTAAGGGACGTTTCCTCCGAGTAGGCAAGGGAGGCAGTGCCTTTTTAAAATACTGCACAAAAATATTACAAAATATAACATTAAGTCTATAAATCACTCGTTTTTCTAAAGAAACACTGTCTGACTGTTACAGCAGGAGTCCACGTCTCTCTCACCTCCCCTTTGAGTTGTAATAGACGCCCTAAAGCGTGCAGTGAGTTTGGTGGGGGGTAATTGAGAATAAATGGGGGAAAGTCATGTGAGAGGAGGCAATGCCTCGCGATATGACTGGACATGACTCCTTATGTTCAGCTGTGATTGGTTCATGCGATAAATCCCGCCACTTGTGTAAATCAGTCTGAATGAACAATATAATGGCGTTCATGGGAAGACTAATTTAATAAAAATCATACTTCGATATAACCACTTTGTTGTGTCAAAATAAAATTTTAAATGGCCTGAAAACATGGGAGTTTTTAGTAAGTAAACAACTTGGTGAATTTTTATTTTTTGGCATTTTGCCGTTATTATGACAGGACAGTTTAGAAGTGACAGGAAGCGAAGTGGGAGAGAGAGATGGGGCGGGATCGGGAAAGGTCCTCGAGACGGGATTCAAACACGGGACGCCCAGAGCGCAACGGCGCTGTATGTCGGCACTGACAGCTTGGTGAAATTTAAAGTAAATCTTTGTGTCTATGAGTTTTGATGACTGATGATCAGAAAAATTTAAAAAGTTAACTATTAAAAAGAATAGCTGAACATAAGTTCACAAATAAAATATATTGTTTAAGTTACTGCTTTAAGAGATTTTTTTGGAAAAAATGTAAAACACCAGCTTGATGAGATTCATACTTGGCTTTAATAAATAGAATATTGATTACATTGTTAATGTAAAAATATAAAATAGAATTGTTTTTTCTTTATATACAGTCGAGGTCAAAAGTTTACATACACCTTGCAGAATTTGCAAAATGTTAATTATTTTACCAAAATAAGAGGGATCATACAAAATGCATGTTATTTTTTATTTAGTACTGACCTGAATAAGATATTTCACATAAAAGATGTTTACATATAGTCCACATGAGAAAATAATAGTTGAATTTATAAAAATGACACAGTGCAAAAGTTCACATACGCTTGATTTTTAATACTTTGTTACCTGAATGATTCACAGCTGTTTTTTTATATGTGATAGTTGTTCATGAGTCCTGAATTGTTAAACTGCCCACTGTTCTTCAGAAAAATCCTTCAAGTCCCACAAATTCTTTAGTTTTTCAGCATTTTTGTGTATTTGAACCCTTTCCATCAATGACTGCATGATTTTGAGATCCATCTTTTCACACTGAGGACAACTGAAGGACTCATGTGCAACTACTACAGAAGGTTCAAATGCTCACTGATGCTCCAGAAGGAAACAAAATGCGTTAAGAGCCGGGGGTTGAAAACTTTTGGAATTGAAAATAAATTGAACTTTTTTTGTCCTGTGTGAGAAACATATAACTATCTTCTGTAGCTTCTGAAGGGCAGTACTAAATGAAAAAAATGTGTGATATTTAGGCAAAATAAGAAAAATGTACACATCTTCTTTCTGTTCAAAAGTTTACACCCCCGGCTCTTAATGCATCGTGTTTCCTTCTGGAGCATCAGTGAGCGTTTGAACCTTCTATAATAGTTGCATACGAGTCTCTCAGTTGTCCTCAGTGTGAAAAGATGGATCTCAAAATCATACAGTCATTGTTGGAAAGGGTTCAAATACACAAAAATGAAAAAACAAAGAATATGTGGGACCTGAAGGACTGTTCTGAAGAACAGCAGGCAATTTAACTGTTCAGGACAAACAAGGGACTTGTGAACAACTAGGACCAAAAAAACAAAAAACAGCTGTGGATCATTCAGGTACGTTAACAACATAGTATTAAGAATCAAGCATATGTAAACTTTTGAACACGGTCATTTTTATAAATTCAACTATTATTTCTCTTGTGGACTATATGTGTTTTATGTGAAATATCTTATTCAGATCAGTACTAAATAAAAAATAACATACATTTTGTATGATCCCTCTTAATAAAAAAAAACATTTTGCAGATTCTACAAGGTGTATGTAAACTTTTGACCTTGACTGTATATTATATAATATGTATATGTTGCGTATCTTTTGGATTATACACACACTTTTATTTATTTTTCTTCTTTTATTCATATCTCATAATATTCTTATTTCATATATTTTTGTTTTTTAGTAAATATTTCAAATTAGTTTTTGTTCTTTTTTAGGCGTTTATAGCTCAAGTGATTGCCTCAAAACAACCTGCGTGAACAACATCACCACCCCGAGCAAAGACGGCAGAACTGAAAGCCTATACTTCCTGCGCCAGCCGAGCTGATCCCTGAACAGTATCTACACCTTCAAACTGTCGCCACAGCTTTAGAACGAAACTGAGCCATCTCCCAAAACCACCCGAGGAGCCGATTATGCAAATGCAAGGCTAGCTAATTAATTGGCAGTCAAAGAGGAGTGCTCGTCTCCCAAACCCTGCACCACAGAGATGGCTTTCTTGACAGCGAATGGGGGATCGTGCCCAGAGGCAACAACAAAATAACAGAGATTTACAGTGGCTGATGATAATCAAGAACCATAATTGCTTTTTCAATCACAGTGATAATGACACAATCTTGATGTAGAGCATTGTAATTGTGCTATTAATATGTATACTCTCTCAGCACTGCAGCCATCTGTTGTGTAGAGAGAGAGAGAGAAAGAGAGAGGTGCTCAAAGGCTCTTCAGCACTTTAAGAGGACGCGTTACACAGCTTACAGCCGTCGGAACGAGGTCAAATGTGTATATAATGAGGGCGTTAAATGGCTGGTTGGCTGGTTAAGAGCAATTTACTCTCTGAGGGGAAGCAGTGAAAAGTAATACGCCATGTCAGCACTGGTAATTAAAGATTACAGTGTATTTAAGTCAGCTTTGGAGTCATCAAAGATGGTCCCTTGTTCAGGTATGTTTTTGACATTTTTTAAAAAATGATTTCAATTACAAGGCCACTTATACAGTGCTAAACTAATTTAAATTTACCCCATTTATTAGGTAAACAAATTAACACAAAAATATTTTAAAATATAGGCTATTTTTGTCAGAATTTTATGAAATGAATGCAGGGTAAATCAGTTCTTTCTCCTGGGGGAAAACTATGCTAAATCTAAATTATTCAGTGCAACAAACCATATAATAAAAGCAGCAAAATAAATCGGCTTATAAAAAAAATGGGAGAAAACACTATCAATATCTTTTGTCGAAAGCTCTGCGTCGAAAGCTCTGCGTCCGTGACTAAATTACAATATTATAGCGCAAATTCATCTGTCACTTGATTTAACGTAGACCAACTAAGTAGACGCCAACAAGAATAGTTTGCAATTTAAATGAATTAACATTGCTTTTATATTTACATAAATTATTCTAAATTAGTATCTAATATTTAAATTGTACAACATTTTATATACTTAAACTACAGATTTATATACATTTACATCTACAGTACACACACATATATTATGTACACACAAACTTTTATTTTGGATTCATCGATTATTGTTTGTGTGATAAACAATTATACTACTATGTTGAGACAATACTTGATGTCCCAATTGATTTTTTGTCAAATCGATTAATTGTGAATAATCAAATCCAAATATATATACAGATAGATACATATTTCTTTAACATATACATATGTGTGCATTTATATATACGCGTATAAGTGTACAGTACATACACATACAGTATCTCACAAAAGTGAGTACACCCCTCACATTTCAGCAATCATTTTAGTATATCTTCTCAAGGGACAATACTATTGAAATGAAACTTGGATATATTTTAGAGTAGTCAATGTGCAGCTTGTATAGCAGTGTATATTTACTCTCCCCTAAAAATAACTCAACATACAGCCATTATTCTCACATCAGCTGGCGACAAAAGTGAGTACACCCTAAGTGAACTTGTCAAAACTGTGTTCAAACTGTCAATATTTTGTCAAACCATTGTTATCTAGCACTGCCTTAATCATTCTGGGCATGGAATTCACCAGAGCTGCACAGGTTGTTGCTGGGATCCTCCTTAAATCCTCTATAATGACATCATGGAGCTGCTGGATGTTAGACACATGGTGCTTCTCTACCTTCCGCTTGAGGATGCCCTATAGGTGCTCAGCAGGGTTCAAGTCAGATCACCTTCACCTGCATCTTCCTCAGCAAGGCAATTGTCCTCTTGGTGGTGTGTTTGGGGTCATTATCATGCCGTTCAGCCCAGTTTCTGAGGGGAAGGCATCATGTTCTGCTTCAGAAATGTACAGTACATAATGGAATCCATGCTTCCCTCAATGAAAAGCAGCTCCCCAGTACCAGCAGCACTTATGCAGCCCCAGACCTTGATGCTACCACCACCATGCTTGACTGTAGGAGAGACACAATTATCTTGGTACTCGTCACCAGGGCATCACCACACATGCTGGACACCATCTGGCCAAAAAAAGTTTATATTAGTCTCATCAGACCATTAGGTTGTCTTCAGCAAACTGTTTGTACGCCAGCTTCAGAAGAGGCTTCCTTCTCGGATGACGCCAATGCAAACCGACTTGTTGCAGTGTGTAGCGTATGGTCTGAGCACTGACAAGCGGACCTTCTACTTCTACAATCTCTAAAGCAATGCTGGCAGCACTCACGCATCTGGTTTTTGAAGCCAGGTTCTGCACCTGATGCACAGAACGAGCGCTCAACTTCGCTGATCGACCCTTGTGATGCCTATTCAGAACAGAACCCATCTTGGGGTAGAAAAACAGAAATAGAAAACCTCTGTATGACCCTGGCCACAATACTGTAACTCAGTTTCAGGTTGTTACTAAACCTCGTATAGCCAAGGCCATCTTTGTGGAGAGCAATAATTCTAATTCTCAAATCTCCAGAGAGTTCTTTGCCATGGGGTGCCTTGTTGAACATCCAGTGGTCAGTATGAGAGAATTGTACTCAAAGCACAAAATTTAAACTGCTCTAATACAAGATACACAACTTTGTATGGTCCTGTCAAGCAGAAAAAAACATGAACGCGATGAATAGGACATGTGGTTAAATGACATAGTGCTGTTATCACTTAGGGTGTACTCACTTTTGTTGCCAGCTATTTTGACAATAATGGCTGTATGTTGAGTTATTTTTAGGGGGACAGAATATACACTGTTACACAAGCTGCACATTGACTACTCTAAAATATATCCAAATTTCATTTCTATAGTATTGTCCCTTGAGAACATATACTAAAATAATCGCTGAAATGTGAGGGGTGTATTCACTTTTGTGAGATACTGTATGTATTATGTAAACAGAAACTTTCATTTTGAATGCGATTAATCCCGATTAATCATTAATCGATTTGACAACACAAAAATAAGCAAATATGGCACAAAAAAAACCTGAATTAAATCATGGCACAGTGAATATTGGAAAACTATATTCGCGGCACATCCCACTACTACATTTTAATGTGTAAAAATATAAAATATATTGAGATGATACTAAATCAGTAATTTCCTGTTCCCACTCACTGTGAAGTCACATCACAACGCACGTTTTAAACTTATATGAGAGAGCCTCTTCTGTCCAATAAACACCTGTAACACACAGCCGTCACCTCGGACGATCTATCCAATAGCTTTATTGCCCTTACTAACGTAGTTACCCAGAGCAACTGATGAAGTCAATGTGGGCCCAGAGCAACCGGCTGCAAATGATTTATGCTTCAGACCAGAAGCTAATCACACATTCACCAGGTGTGGGATGTAATACACTCTCCCGTCTCTCCAGATGGTATAGCATCGAAGGGCCCTCAAGGTTCCTCCACATCCGATTCTGCCCGCAACGCGGACCGTGGAGCAGAGGGGTTACATACCAGGGCCGCACAGCTCGGCCTGTAATAGCGGGGGTAATTAGATCGAGCACGCCGCAGACCGCATGCCGGCATATGGTACCTTTCAACCGCAAGCCCGCAGCTAACAAAGGAAGGAGTACTTTACATGGTGCAATCTCTAATCTCATAAACAATACTAAAGACATGATGTAAGGCTCCAGGGTGCCATGAACGTCGAGGCATATTGCATTTAGATGGAGCCCGTGGGGCCGGAGCTGAAATATGGTGATTTGATTGCAAGCGTCTGTAAATAGCTTTTGCCAGTTCAGTCGGCCTACGCTGACAACACGATTTGCAGCACAGCTTGCTTTGATTCAGTGGGAAATAAAATACACAAACTCACTGCAGAGCCTCGCGTTCTGAAGCGAGATGTTTTGAATTTCACCAAAGGCTTCGGTCCCTGAGATCAGAGACTTGATATAACTATCTGGGCAAGAGACAAATTCACTCGGTTTCGCTCGCCTTTCCAACTGGCAGGATTTACAAAGTTGCTTGACATTCCCGTTTGAACTCGTTTGAAAAATCGCCTCCATCTTTGAGCACTCGTAACGAGATGCAAGGAAAGATAGCCTGACCGGTCGCAACCTACAATCGGGAAGTTTACTGTAAAGATCTGTATCGCACACACATGCCCGCCAGCCACCGCCAGATGGAAAGCTGGCACTCGCCACGGCGGATTTCACAAATGGATGCTGTGCAGCGAGGAGCACAACACTAAACAGATGTCAATTACCAAATCAAAGCGTGAATTACATTATCGGCGCTTTTAGATTTCACCAGACCTTTGTCTCGCAATTCGATTTACTGATGCGCGCACGGATACTCAAACGGCCCACTCAAGACATCCAGAAGTGAGGAAAATAACTCAATAGCAGGTCAAACGAGCAAGTAACGAGAAACGGCCCCGGAACAGAAAAAGTCGGCTCTGCTGGGGAGGTGATAAACATTTCCATTTCTCTCTGGCGTGCACACTCGCGCCAGAATAGAGGTGCAAGGAAAGGTGAAAGAGAGAAAAGAGCACTGAAGTTTTTTCTGCAAAAAAGGTGTTTAAACTTGACAGCGCCTGAAAGGGGAAGCAAAACTGAGCTGTGATTTCGCCTTCGCTAGCCTGAGGCCGCTCACAGCGGCTCAGTCAGAGCTCTGTAGAGGCAAAAGACCTGCGGTGAGAAGCATTTACACGCTCTGGATGCATATTTTGTGCCTTTTCTTACATTTTTATCACACAAAACAACATTTATGATTACCCTATGGGCAGATATGCCTTTAGAAGTCATAGATGCCATAGTTATTTTTATGTATTCTTATAAAGGAGCATATACTGCATACGAGATAAGAGAAACTTCACTGCTTCTTAAAGGGAGAGTACGAAATGTATATAAATTAATGTTTATAATTGCTATTTTACATGACACAAATGAGGCTAAAAAGTATCAGAGACTGATTCTGTCATGATTTATTCACCCTTGAGTGTTTGCAAACCTGTATGACTTTCTTGAAAGATGCTGGTGACCTTTTTTTGACCATATAACGGACGTCAATGAGAACTGAATTTGTTACCAACATTCTTCAAAACATGCTCTTTTTGTTTCCAAGGAAGAAAGCAAGTCATACATGTCTGGAACAACATGAGGGTAAGAATGACAGATGACAGAATTTCATTCAACCACCCCAAAAAAGGTAATGTGAAGGTTGGGTCAAGCTTTATAGTGTAATTTGGCTCTGAAAAAGTACATTCTTGTATTTACTGGATTTCTTTACTTTAATGTGAAGAGTCATGGGCCAAATTTGATTGCAAATGAAATGAGAGAATTTTCTGAACCTCTCCTAACACAGAAAACCATTGTTCTGGAGTAAAAGGAGCATGTGATTGGCCAAGCTTTTTGTTATGTTTCAATCATTGATCATGTCATCATTGAACATGCATAAGCGTTTCCATGTGTACTCCAGACTGTGGAACCTGTGTTTTTACATGTGACAAGAGCGCCCCCACATGGATCTAAATGATGTTATTTTTTCACCACGGATAAAAGAAAAATTAATAGCAGGCCTTCAGTGTAAAATATGAGTTCATGTCTTCAGTGTCCAGTTGCTCCAACTGTTGATGTGACTTTTGAATTTTGAATTTTGTTTTGCAAAACTCGATCTGATCACAACGCCAGCCTTATGTCCTCAATTTGTGCTAAATAAAACTGAAGTGTGCAATTTTAAAATCCCAGCTCAACATAATATAAGTAAGCTACAGTCAAAACAGAGTTTCCAAAAAGATGTTTTAATACAAATGTTCAAAACGTAAGACTGACATGGATACAAAACAAAATTCAGACGCCACGCTTTAAGAAAAGGTGAATTTGAGCTTCTTTTAAATCATGGTGGTCTCGAAAACAGACCAATAATATCACTGTTAAGTGCCCTGGACGCACATTTCGTCACACACTCAAATACACATTCAACTAACACGCTATTTAGAAAATGTCTACTACTTCTACAGCGAGTTTCTTTGTGACCAGAATTACTCCAATTTTTCAAGACAGGCTGGAGAATGCATGTCCAATTCACTTAAGTCTTAAAAGATGCTTCCATGCTTCCTGGAAAGGCAAACATTATTTTGAGTCAAATATAGATGGTGGTTTTGCTGGCAACAGAATATGGAATTGCAATCTGTATATTTATCTTTCAGTACGTCTTGTCCTTTGTTTTGAAAAATGGTACCCTGTGATTTGACTGTTCATATATACCATATAAGTGCAGTTTACGTAAAACTATATCAAATTAGAATTTCTTTCGTTACCTTCAATCCAGATGTTTTCATAACTTGTGGTATTGGGATGCCAAAATGGAGAAAATTCATGTTCAGTGTTTTAAATGGACTGAGTTTAAACTCAAATGGTCCCGGCACTAATCCAACAGCTGTAAGTCATCTATCATTATACTGCTTTGCATGTTCTGCATCCCAGAGTCCTGTAACATGAGCCTTTGAACCTTTCCATGGGACTCAGTCTACGCATAGTCCTATTAACATTTCTATTCTGTTTGTGTTGTCACAGTGCCTGTGTGCTGGAGCTGATGATGTCCATGAAGGTGGCCTCTATTTGATAGCACAGCTGTACATCAGGATCGGCTCCACCCAGCTCTTCTGCAGACCTCTTGCGTAGAGAGTATTTGGATTCTGATAGCGGTATTTCCTGTGGCTTCTCTCTCAGATACTGGAGCCCTAAACACAAGAGCACAGCGGATTAGATCTAAATCTAGGGCTACATGATTTGGCCACACCATATTGTGATTATATCTTGATAAATACTGTGAAATGAACTGTGAGAAGATAACCTCTTATTGCTGATGCTTAGATAAAAGATAGAGATAAAAGAACAAAAACAGCACAGAACACTCTGAAACAGAAGCTCACATGCTCAACAGACTGTGCAAAAACTATAAACTTGCAAAGAATGCCATGTGTTTGTCTGCCAAAGTCTACAGAAACAGTTACTCTTTAAGAGTCATCAGACTTGAAAATCAATCTCAGATCTATTTTAATTGACCCAAAAGAGAAGTGAGTGAAAACAGACAGTTATCTTTTGATTCATGGGGTACCTGAATTTTTAATTGTAATATAATAATGAAATATTATATATGTGTTTCAATACAATGAATATTTAAATGCAATATTACTTCAACTGATAAACACTGATATTAGTCTAATTAATATATTCTGAATTAAACATGAATATAATAAGAAAACTGAAGGCAGGTCTTTGAGCTTCAATACGTAGTTTCAATATGTGCTTCAATTTATTTCAGATGTTGAAATCTCCTTTTTTTGAGCCACAATATCACATTATTAGATTTGTAAAATAACTAGTAGTAGTCAGAAATGTTAAAACTATGTTAATGTGAATAATGGCTTTTTGTTGTTTAATAATCACACAAGACCATATACGGTTGAGGTCAAAAGTTTACATACACCTTGTAGAATCTGCAAAATGTTGATTATTTTACCAGAGGGAGCGTACAAAATGTGTTTTTTTTTTTATTCAGTACTGACCTGAATAAGGATGTTTACATACAGTTACATAAAAGAAAATAATAGTTTAAAAATGACCCTGTTCAAAAGTTTACATACACTTGATTCTTAATACTGTGTTGTTACGTGAATGATCCACAGCTTTTTTTTTTTTTATGAGTTACTTGTTTGTCCTGAACAGTTAAACTGTTCGCTGTTCTTCAGAAAAATCCTTCAGGTCCCACAAAGTTTTTGTTTTTTTCAGTATTTTTGTGTATTTGAACCCTTTCCAACAATGACTGTATGATTTTGAGATCCATCTTTTCACACTGAGGACAACTGAGGGACTCATATTCAACTATTACAGAAGATTCAAATGCTCACTGATGCTCCAGAAGAAAAAAAACTATGCATTAAGAGCTGGGGGTGAAAACTTTTGAACAGAATGAAGATGTGCACATTTTTATAATTTTGCCTAAATATCAATTTTTTTTTCATTCAGTACTGCCCTTGAGAAGCTACAGAAGATATTTACATGTTTTCCAGAATAAAAAATAAGTTAAATTTAGCCTGATCTTCAAATTCAAAAAGTATTATAACAGCATTAAGCGTATGTAAACTTTTGAGCGGGGTCATTTTTATAAGTTCAACTATTATTTTCTCTTGTGGACTATATGTAAACGTATTTTATTTGAAACATCTTTTTCAGATCACTACTAAATAAAAAAAAATAATAACACGCATTTTGTATGATCCCTCTTTTTTTGGTAAAATAAACATTTTTTTGAAGATTCTGCAAGGTGTATCTAAACTTTTGACCTCAAGTGTTTATATATTTTTCTTGTCCTTGAATCTGATTGGCTCTGATGTCTCTATAGTGGTTAAACACGAGATAAAATTTGTTTTGGGTAAACCTAATGGCCAGTCTTTAATCTTTTTAATCTATTATTTTGTTCCAGAGCAAATAGGGCAAAATCACATCACGCTCTTGGCTTTTAACTCTCAGGGAAAACTACTTCCAGAAACAAGGCCCCTGAAAAGTGGGTGTGCACTTTTTCACTTTTTCATTTTTTTAATTACATCTGACTTTGAACTGAGTGAAATACAACAGCCTCATGCAACAGCCGTTGACGATTACAAAATCAAAAACAGTTCAGTCAAATAAGACAAGAATACACTCACTGGCGATGAGAGGGTCAATATCCCTGGCCTTTGTGGTGACATCAGCAGCGGACACCTGTCCCACCTGAACCAGCAGGGACATGACATCATCAAAGAGTGGGGGGAAAGCCTTGCAGAACGAAACCAGGCATGGCAGTGTCGGCATGAAAAATGCAAAGCGCTTGGCGCGGGTCAACACTGTGAAAGATACCAAAAATTAGTTACTTAAGTGGAATATATTACAGAATTGCATGATTTTGGTTGTGTTTGAGAACAGATGCACTAGATAACATAAAACATAATACAAAACCGCACAGGAACAGCAGAATTCAACAGTACTCAGGACTCCTCTGGTACTCCATTCAATAAAACGATAAATGGATGGCTGATGCATAATTTATTAACACTGCAGATGAAGTTTTTGTCATTGACAGTAATAAGTAGCCAGCAGAGGGCAGTGTGCACAAAGATAACGGAACAAGTTTGCACACATTAATTTTTATTACAAAAAAAGTCAAGGTAATGGTCTGATATCTCCAATTATCAGTGTTATTTTTAGACACTCTTTAATAAAATGCCAGCCCTAATAAATGAATAAGAACAGAGACCACGGTAAAGAGAAAATGGAAGAAAGATAAAGAGATAAAGCAACAGATGAAAGAGTTATTTCTACCTGTGAGGAGGGTACCCATCACACTAATGGCTAGACGTGCCACGCTGAGGGACTTGGGCAGGGCGTACTGGGTGCACAGATGGGACAACAGCTGTATGGCGAAGATCTGTGCCAGACAAAACAAAACTTCCATTAGCATCAAGCCCAGAGGTCAAGCCTGAGGGCTCACCATGTGTCTGTGATACGACTGGCATAATATGTACTCTTAATTCTTCAATTTATAGCTGAACAGCTCTAAATTAAGTTGTAGTATATACTATAAAGACTCTTGTATACTTACAGATGACCATGTTTTAGTAGATTTAGTATGTGTGTCTCATTTATAGTCACACAACATTGTTTTGTTAACCATAATGGGTTCAGTAGTAATTAAGGGATTCACACCTGAATTTAAATGAATACCAGAATTTAGGAGCGGTAACTGCTCTATTTGGTCCTGGCTGACAATATGGACGGACAAATTGATAGTTGCTTACCTGTTTCTCTAGCTGCGGCTGAGCGAGGAGTTCTGGGATAAAGTCTAGACAGATGTGCATGGAAGGAATTCCTGCTACCGTCAGAGGGAGCAAAGCCTGCGGATAACCCTGAAGAAACATTTAGAAAACCTTCAGAACTCAAGTGGAGCTTTAGAACCCAATTAGAGATTTCTTTAATTTTTTTCTTTATCTGAAACTGATTCACATAAACCTATAGGCTGTTTTATTCTTTAAAACTTGCTTCAAGTAATTTTAAAAACAAGAAGAAGTCAAGTCAAGATGAAAACGGCCCCATTTAATTTTTTAATACATGTTCCTGCTACATTTGCAAAAGATTTACTGGTGCACATAATTAAAAAAAAAAAAAGCGGTCATAGTGTCACAAAATTTTAAACTATCGTTTAAAAGTTTGGGGTTGGAAATTTATTAGGGGTTCAAGCATGTATTGCTGAAACCTTGTTGTAATAGAATGGTCACAGATCTGTGATCTCCACATAAAACTGATCGTGCAGACCAAACTGTAAGTTGTAGAGACTTGAAACTTGGAGGGATGGTAGTACTCACACCGCCTACAATGTGACCAAGGCTCACCCCAATCGGCCTGACGGGGGCATTACAGTGAACAAAAGTACGAAAGCGCTTATAACTCCTAAACTGTCAGTCGTAGGCTGAAGTGTCTTATGTCATTGGAATCCTTGTTCTCGCCTGGTGAAATTTCCGGGTATTTTGGATTTTTTCAAAACCTACTTTTGCGAACTAGTCCTAGGTTTTTTCGCCCCATCAAAACCAAACTAGTGCCAAAAGATTCTCTGGAGAGTGAATATCAATCACTATCAAAAAAAAAGTCTAACTTTCGACTCTCCGTCGCAAAGGGATGCCAAAACGTTCGAAAGGGGCAGGGTCACTTTTAGCAAAATGCCTGTAACTCCTGAAAGGAATCACCACCAAACTCAGAACACTTATGTGAAAGCTCAGTCTGAGGTCACAGGACAAAATTTGCGGAGCTTGTGTGCTTGGTGGCACTATAAGAGGGGAAAAAACATAAAAATGGCTATGTCCATGCAACTATTTGTCCTATCAACATTAAAATCACTGTGCCCGATCTTGGTCCAAAGTGCTACAAGCGTCTACAAGGACATTTGCGCATCTCTAAAAAACATGGACGTCCTTGGCCGATGAAGTTTGAGCAACTATTACACGGTTAACAGAGGCCGATCCATACAAAACTCGGTGGGCCTGTTTGAGTTACGGCCCCAAAGGTCTGTGAGAAATGTTTAACAAAAAATCAGCTACTGGGGGGGCAATATCGTGTTTTTCAAGGGTGTAAACGATTGTGCATTGTACGTTTTTTCACACATACACACGATATTCTTATCATATGATACAACTCTGCATCTTGAACCACTGCTGTCAATCAAATCATTTGTTAAATGACAAGATGTCAAAAACCTACTTTTGCTAACTAGTCCTAGGTTTTTCACTCAATCTGGAAAAAAACACTGCAGTACAATTCTCTAAACTCTCTAGGTCAATAATTATGAATGCTGAAATTTACCCTTTGGGAAGCTCTAATGGTGTCATTTAGAAAAGGGGCCTGTCCAAATTTACCCAAAATCCTACAAAGCCTAAAGGAAAACTTCATGAAACCTGGTAAGCACATGTGACAGGTGATTCTAAACAAGCATGCAAAGTTTTAGGAGACTGGACCACAGCTGGTGCTATAACAATCATAAACGTTACCAAACATAACATATCTATGGTAAATTACCTGTATTTGCAAAAAAAAAGGCTTGCTACATAATGTCTTTCATATGTGCTTAAATGCCTGAAAGTGCTTGAACCCCGCTAATCGCTGCTTGCAGCTATATTGTCTAATGTTTTTGAAATAATTATCTTATGCTCACTAAGGCTGCACTTATCAAATGTACAGTAAAAACAGTAGTAGTGTGAAATATTACAATGTAAAAGAACTGGTTTCTATTTTTAATATATTTTAAAATGTAATTAATTCCTGTCATGTCAAAGCTGAATTTTTAGCATCATTAATCCAGTCTTTAGTGTCACATGATCCTTCAGAAATCAGTCTTACTATGCTGATTTGCTGCTCAAGAAACAGTGCTACTTAATATTTTTATTTTATTGTTGTCTTTACTGTCATTTCTGAAATAAAACATCCTTGTTGAATAACAGTATTCATTTCTTAAAAAAATATATACTTCTCTTTTGAACAGTAGTGTAACTTAATTTTATTCCTTCCAACCATCTGTCAAACAGAGACCACTTGTGACTAATCAATCTAAGCAATTCCCCATAGATAAAATTAATTCCCACCCCAAATTTTTCCCACTGAATATCCTGTTTCACTCTGCAATACATGACATAAAGATTGTTAAATCTATATAGAGGAAAATTTAACACTGTGTGTGTCCTGTGATCATTATGTATGTATAAAGCATGTATTATGTAACAGTGACTTAATTACCTGAAAATGTACTAGTTTGGCAATGTTGGGGTCTGCGATGAACATTTGGTGCAGCAGGCAGCAGATGAGACATTGCACCTCCCTCAGGTCACTGAGCAGCCCGCCCTCTGCCTCGCGCTCCCCCTGGGCCCCCCGCCCAGTCCCCGCGTCGCCCACCTGCTTCCGCGTGGGAATACCTGGAGCAGACTGAACGCTCCTCAACAGGCTGTCTGCTCCTCCACCTCCTCCCAGCTGCAGCTCCTCCTGAGGGGACGGCAAACACACCTCCAGCAAGATCTGTACCGCTGCACTGTCCTGAAGGTGGACAAAAACAACAAATATGCCAAATGCTCAAATGCAGATGATTCAGAGATCACAGTTAGAGATGTGTGTGTCACATGTCTACCTGAGCAGCCAGCAGAGCGTTCTTCAGCTCCTCTCTGGTGACCTCAGGTGTGTCAGGTTGGCCACTGAGCCCAAGGTTTGATACGGTCTGAGCCTGTCGCTCAAATTCAGCAGTCTCTTTCAGGTGGGCGTTCAGGTAGGCCTTAGATGCCAACAAGTACCCGTTCAGCATGTGAAGAGTGATGTCCATTAGTGGAGGACACCTTCATGAGAACAAACACACATTCCCTCAGTAAGAGTAAGATACATCACAATATAATTAGTTCTGTCAAAACTAGCACGTTAACACAGGTGACTAATTTTCCCAGTTTAACAGCGTTTTGTCTGTGATGTCTATTAATCAAAGAAAAGAAGAAAAAAATAGAAAAACAATAACGTACACTAAGTTTAGTATTTAGTGTTTGATAACTATTCAATAAATATTCAATTTTTATATATTTCCTACTTGCTGAAGGGCACAGGTAAATAATGGGTTTATGTGAAGACTGTTTTAAATTAAAAGTTGTTATTTTTTAATAAATATCTAATAAATGTTAAAATTGATAGCTCTCAATTATACTGCGATATTGAAAGGCTTAATTTCAGAAAAATTAATTGTGCTGTTAATTACGTTTTTTTAATCCATTGACAGCACTAAATATAATATAATATAATATAATATAATTAGTGCTGGCAACGATTAAGCACAAATAAAAACGCATAGCGTGTGTACTGTGTTTATTTATTAGATCTAATTTATTATGTATCTATTATGTATCTATCTAATAAATATGTATATCTAAACCGATCAAAAGTGGCAGTAAAGACATTTAAAATATTACAAATTATTTCTATTTTAAATAAATTCCGTTGTTAAATTGTTATTTTAAACGGTAATATTTGACAATATTTTTTACAATATTGTTTTTCCTGTATTTACGATCATATAATATTATGATATATATATATATATATATATATATATATATAAATAAATAATAATATATAAATAATTGGTCACACTTTAGTTTGGGGGCCAGTTCTCACTTTTAACTAATTATTGAGCATGGCTTTTGCCTCAATAAACTCCTAATTTGCTGCTTATTAATAATTAATAAGGTAGTTTAAGTATAGAGTAGGGATCTAAAATATAGTCATTCAGAATAAGGCATTAATATGTGGTTTATAAGAACTAATACACAGCAAATATGCTAGTAATGTGCATTTTAATAAGCAACTTGTTAATAGTAAAAACTGGTCCCTGAACTAAAGTGTTATCAAATAAATCTTACCAGTCACAAACTTTTGAAATGCACTGTAATAGTATACATTTTTCACAGATTTTATGGTTTTATATATTTTATTTCACTTTATAATTAATTAATTAATTATTTTTTTATTATATTATCCACATAACAATTAGCATGAATTACAGAATTTATTTAGGGTATTTTTCTATAATTTCTAAGCAGATAATACCTGAAGACTCTGGAGTCGCAGCGCAGGACGATGAGAGGATCCACCATCAGATCGTTTTGAGTGTATCTCTGTTGTCGCAGCAGCTTTACTGAAGGCTGCAGAGCGTTTACTGTCATCACCCACAACCTGACAGAGAAAAGACACTTAGTACGAGTGCTGAAGTACACTTCCTTCCATTTGTACCACAGCATAAAAACACAGAGGAAGTCTTACTTGCGTGGCATGACTGTATTAAGTACCATCCAGAGTTTGTTAACAGTCTGTAGGATCCTGCGAGACACGCCGTCCTCTAAGAGCAGCCCCATGCTGGCAGTCAGAGCGTCTGCGTATGGGATCAGGTCTCCCGCAGAGAGCAGCGTCAGGTGCTCCAGGATACGCAGCAGCCTGAGCCCGCCGGAGAGAACATTCTGGAAAGCTAAAATAAAAATAAAATAAAAATATCTGACTACATTTAATTCAAAGACGAATGTAAAACATTTAGAGACTTTGGACGTCAATATATTTGTTTGCTTTATTTCCATATCATTAAATATAGCATAAGCCTGTCACCGTCTGTGAATACAAGAGTCCTGTGGAGAAACAGGCCTGTCAGAGCAGCGTTGTATGAATACAGAAACACCTTCAGGCTCATTACTCCGCAGGTGCAAAACTGAGTCATGCACATGAAAGGTCAGACTACAACAACAAACTATTCATATCATAGACCATAATAAACACTTGTGATCACCCCCAGTGCCAAAGGGCCTTGTGAGTCTCAATGTAGAGTTCAGTGGTCTGGTTTACTGTAGTGTTAAAACTGCTTGAGAAATATGTTGTACAGCCGAGATGTGCTAATTGCTTTTGCAGAATCCACCTGAGCGACAACTTTTCTATTTTTACCCATGGTGGCTGTAAATTCTACAAAAAAAAACATTTAGACAAACACTGCCTTCTTTTTTTAAAGAAGCTTCTTACGCTCATCAAGGCTGCATTTATTTGATCAAAAATACAGAAAAAAAAAAAAACAGTATAACTCTGAAATATTATTTCAATGTATAATAACTGTTTTCTATGAGAATATATTTTAAAATGTAATGTATTCCTTTGACGCAGAGCTGAATTTTTAGCATCATTACTCCGGTCTTCAGTGTCACATGATTTTTCAGAAATCAGTCTAATATGCTTGATTTATTATCAATGTTGAAAACAGTTGTGCTGCTTAATATTTTGTTGGAACCTGTGGAAATTTAATAACCATTATCGACAAAGTGAAAATGCATTACAAAAAAAAAAGAAATAAAAGAAACTTCACTTTGGCAAACAGCTATTTTAGCTAGCACTTATTTAGCTTTTTTAATTCATTTGTTTATTTATTTGTTTGTGTTTGTTTTAGTTAACTATAATAATCGTTATCGACAAAATTAAAATGCTTTTTTTTTTTTTACAAAAATAAAGAACAGAAATTTCACTTTAACAAATAGCTGAAATATTTTAGTTGCCATTTTTTTTTAAATTAATTTATTTGTTGATGTTTTAGTTAACTATAATAACCGTTATCGACAAAGTTAAAACGCATTTAAAAAAAAGAAAAAAAACAAAATTCACTTATCAAAATCACTATCACAAAAATCACACAAATAGCTGAAATATTTTAGTTAGCATTTATTTTATTTTTTAGTTAATTAATTTATTGATTTGTTGTTGTTTTTAACTTCTTATTCACCAAAAAATCGTGCAAAAAAAAAAAAAAATCACAGGTTCCAAAAAAATATTAAGCAGCACAACTGTTTCCAACATTGTTAATAAAAGTAATAAATTAGCATATTAGAATGATTTCCGAAGGATCGTGTGACCCTAAAGACTGGAGTAATGGCTGATGATATATTAATTTCTATATTAAAATAGAAAAACAGTATTTTTAATGGTAATAACAATATTATAGTTTTTTTTTTCGATATTTTTGATCAAATAAATGCAGCCTGGACGAGCATAAAAGAATTCTTTAAAACACTCTTAAAATCTTATGGGTCCCAAAACGTATGCCTTTCCATTTTCTTATTTTGACTTTGTGTTTTTTTTTTTTTAAATCTTAAATGCACCCTCTTTTACATGTGATTTCCACATTTTGCCTTTAACTAAATGGGAGACAGTGTGAGTTTCTTGTACCCTCTCGTAGTTGTATCTGTGAGTATTTGCAGGACGAGGATGTCAGCAACATCTTCCTCAGTAAAGGCAGAGTACCAGTCACTTCCTCTTCACTGATCCAGTCCTCCACCATGCACAGGTGAGGATAGTTTGTGGCCAGTAGACGCAGAAGAGCAGAATGTAGGCCTGAAAAATAAAATAAAATATTTAGTACAAAACTAAATTTTTTTATTTTTTTTTATTTAGTATAACAGAAATATAACATTTCACTTTTGGATGTATGCAACCTGTAAATCAATTCACATAAAGAATTGCATCTAGTAATGCAACTAAATATAGCTGTATCATCACACGTTTTAAAACTACTCTGTTGAATATAAGTGTAAAGGAGGTTAATGTTAATGGGTGTCCTTTACCTCCTAGCTCCTGCTGCAGTCCTTGGGCCTGGCGGATGAGGTGTTTAATGGGAATCTGGTCCATGAGGGCAGGAGAGTAGGATTTTGGTTTCTTCTGCATAAGTGCTGGAAAGAGAGAGAAGGCATGGTTATCAGGCTGTTTGTTAAAAATAGGCCTCTGTGGTGCAGCTCATGTACAGGTGATTTTTCATTGTATTCCAGTTCATTAGCACAGCCAAAGGGCATCATTACTCCAGAATGATAGAGGAGAACAGAGGGAGAGAGAGAGATTAAATAAGCACAGCACTCCGGGAAGAGCTGTGTGCATAAACAGTGAAGAGTAACCGCTCTAATAACCGATGAGAGGCTTCCAAAGCAAAGTCAAACTGCAGGTGATTGGTGTGAGTTTGAAGCAATTTAATATGCAGAGGAGAGAGCAGGAAGCTAAGCTGTATCGCTCTCATCCTAATATTATAACGGCACTCTGGGTGGCAAGACAGGAACTTACATAAGCGAGCATACACCAGATTAACTGCAGATAAAATGATTAAGTCCTGTTGTGCAGAGACTATCATTTAATAATTGAAGTGTTTAAAATTAAACAAAGAAAAGGCTGTAAGAGAAGACAAAAACACAAAAGAGCAGAAAAAAACAGGCAAAAACGTATCTCTTTGAACTAGTGCTCTCAAAATGAGCGTTTAATTGTTCCAGTTTAACGGCATTAAAAATATCTAACGTAGAAGCCAGGCTAGGGTTGGCCACCGCACTCACAACTGCTGCTTCTGTCTCTTTGCTTTCATTTAGTCACAGAACGTTTTTATGACCACACCAAATGGGAGACTTTTCAGACGCATGCTCCAACTTCACCTCAGAGCCAGGCGCTAGTCAAACGAGCGTGGAACAGGTACAGGTGACGAGGAGCTTCAGTAGAACAACAGTCAGGTGAGGTGTTGTCAGGTCCTATGTCAGAAAAACTGTTCCTGTCTTGGAAAAAATTTTTCCTGTCCTGCTGTTATACTATGCTCTCAATTGCATGCATAAATATGGTGGTGTGCGCTTTATCATTTCATAATTTCGTATTAAAGCGTGAAAACTACAAGCAAGCATCTCAGATCTGTATGTTCAGCAGCGGCAGCTCTTAAAGTAATAGCAGCCAAATAACCTAATTATTGCAATGTAAAACTATTAGAAACTGTAATGTTAGATGGGATTAATCATGATTAATTGTGATTAATTTTAGAAAAAAAGTGTGATTAATTAATAATTAACTTTTTTTAATCAATTGACAGCACTACTTTCATCTGATGAAACTGGAATTTGAATTGAACTCATCAATCGGGATGAATGAATTCTAATTTAAGGAAATGTAAAAGGAAAGGAAAAGTAACATTCAAAATGTTCAAAAGTGTTCTTCCATCCTTTTCCATAAAATGTCATTTTTTAAATACATTACAATATAAATAAATTAGATAAAATGAAATAAAACTGTAAAATAACCAAAAAAAACATAAAATGAAAGCTAATTTAATATAAAATATATAAATTAAGTACAAACTTAGGTCACATTTCAAATATCTGTGTTTAATATACTAACCCAACGTCTTTGTATTAGCGAGCAGAGCTTCCTCATACGACAGGATGTAATAGAGAATGAGCAACTGGGTGGTGATGGTGTACTGAGAACGAACTTTCCCTCCATCTCCCTGAAAGAGAAAGATTAGAGAGGCAGATGGAGAGAGGTCAAACAGAGGTTAAAAGGAACAGAGAGTACAGGAATAAATGGATCTGATCTGCACCAAATAGAATTGGAGATATATAGTAAATAATCTAGCCATGTCACATGTATTTATACAGCGCTTTATACAATACGGATTGTTTCAAAGCTTCACATGAATAAACATGAAAATAACAGTGCTAATGTTGTAAAATTCATCAATTATGAAACAAATTCAATTTGAGTTGTAAAGCAGCTTGACAGAAAATAATAATGTCATAATACAGCTCAATTTAGATTGTAGTTTCAATTCAGTTTAATAACTGTCAATGTAATGCAAAGTTCATTAATTATGAAAAGAGTATAATTCTGCTATAAGCAGCTCTGCATAAAACAATAGTATAATTATTCAGCTCAAGTCAGTTGATTCAATTTAGTTCAAAAACAAGTGTAGATGTTGCAAAGTTAGTGCCATTTCCCAGCTCAGGTCAGTTAAAATTTTGCCATCATCCAATAGTGTCAGTGCAGTTAAATTGATATTAGGCTACATTCTAGACCCCAGTTGTTTTAAAATGCCTTTTATGCTTCTATCAGTCTTCTAAAATCTGAATCTTTGGCTTGTACATATTGCAATATCCAGATGCCATTGGTCTAAAAATAACCTTTAATAATATCTACGCCACTGATTTGCGTAGTCAGATTGCTACTGTTGCTACTGCAGGGCGGTCATTTATCACAGTTATTTTTTTCTATTTTGAGATTTCGCAGTCAACATGATCGAAAAGATGCTTAAGCTCCACCCACCCCTGCCAAGCCCTGGAAAACATTGAGGATCTCCTGCTCTGTGATTGGCTGGTTGGTGGCCTCAGGGTTGGTCTTGGAAGCAGGGGTCAGGATGGAGTTAATGTAAACATCAATTAATGGAAGCAGCTGAGTGTGGAGTGGAGTAGTCGTCTCGCACAGCTGTCTGAAGATCCAGTCCTAAGGAAAAGGAGAAAAAAAATCCAAAGAAAGAAAGACACTCAGAGATCATTCAGAATAAGTGAATTATCCAATCATCTACCTCTGGCACTTGGGTGATTAAATCATCTTTCCAGCTGAGCAGATCAATAGCTATAACATGGCTTACTGACTCTAGAGGAGGCAGATTCCAGTCTTTAAGGCTGACGATGTAATTGTGAGGAAACATTCTGATCACCCGGGCGATGCACTACCACATTCAAAAACCACATCCTTAATTAAATCAATGGAGTGTCTTTCCACGAGTCAGGAGAGGAGCCAGCCAGTCAAACAGATAATAGAACCCAATGGATTCAAGTCGATACTAGCACTGAACAGAATCAACAGAGTAATGTAGTGTAGTTAGCAAGGAGCGGGTTTTTACAGAACAGAACAGAAACACAAAACCATGTACGAAAGAAAACATAACAGAATAGGCCCCAAAACAACAACAGAATTACAATTAGTACTGGGTGATATACCAGTTCAAACTGTTTGAATAACAGAATTACAGTAGACAGTGTCATGAATTGAGAAGGGATCCCTGTTAACTGCACACACTTCTGACTAATGGTTAGAGAACTTTAAGAACTATGAATAACACAACTAATTCTTTAACTGGGCAAATGACCCAACTGTAAACGGCCGTTAACAGAAACTAGAGACACTGAAGACGGACACAAAGAGGGGAAAATACTGTAGCAGGTAGATCAAGCTCACTGTTCACAATGTGCAAAATATAGAGTCATGTGAAAAAGTTAGGACACCATTTTGAATTCCATGGTTTTCCGTATTAGGACATCATTAAAAAAGGTCTTTGGCTGGTCTTAAAATTTTGAAAATAAAACCTCAGATGAACAACAACACATGACAAATTGCACTGTGTCATTATTTACTGAACAAAAATAAAGCCAAAATGGAAAAGCCATGTGTGACAAAGTTAGGACACCCTTACTGTTAACATTGGAATTAAGAGGGTAAACAACAGTCAAGCACTGCTAATCAAATACCTTTGATTAACTGATCATCAGCAAGTCTGAGCGCCTCTATAAAAGCATAAGCTTTGGCAGTTTGCTGGTCTGGAGCCTTCAGGTGTGTGTTAACACAATGCCAAGAAGGTAAGACATCAGCAATCATCTTAGAAAAGCAATTGTTGCTGCCACCAGTCTGAGAAGAGTAATACAGCCATTTCCAAACAATTTGAAGTTTATTCACAAGTGGAAGACATTTAAAACAGACACCTCTCCTTCCAGGAGTGGACGTCCCAAAAAATTCACCCCAAGATCAGACCGTGTAAAGCTCAGAGAAATGGCAGACAACCAAAGAACTACACCTTAGACTATAGACCTCAGTTAACATGTTAAATGATAAAGTTCATGACAATACCATTTGAAAAATATGGGACAAAAATGGCATGTTTGGAAGGCTTGGCAGAAGAAAGCCTCTTCTACCTAAAAAAAAAAAACATTGCAGCACAGTTTAGGTCTGCGAAGTTGCATCTGAACAAAACACAAGTTTTCTAGAATAATGTCCTTTGAACAGACGAGACCGAAGTGGAGATGTTTGGCCATAAAGCACAGCGCCAAGTTTGGTGAAAACCTAAAGAGCATATCAGCACAAACACCTCATACCAAAAGACAAGCATGCTGGAGGAGGGCTGATCATTTTGGGCTTGTTTTGTAGCCACAGGACCTGGGCACCTCACAGTCATTGAGTTGGCCATGAACTCCTCTGTATATTGAAGTATTCTAGAGTCAAATGCGAGGGCATCTGTCCGACATCTAAAGTTGGGCCAAAATTGGGTCATGCAACAGGACAATGATCCCAAGCAAACCAGCAAATCTACAACAGAATGGCTGAAAAGAAAAGAATCAAGGTGTTGCAATAGCCCAGTCCAAGTCCGGAGCTCATCCTGACTCAAATGCTGTGGTGAGAGCTGTGCATAAGCAAATGCCCACAAACCTCAATAAACTGGAGCAATGTTAAAAAGAAGAGTGGTCCAAATTCCTCCAGAACGATGTGAGAGACTGATAAAGTCACACCGAAAATGAATGCCTCAAGTTATTGCTGCTAAAAGTGGATCTACAAGCAATTGACTCATAGGGTGTCCTAAGTTTGTCACACATGGCTTTTCCCTCTTGGCTGTATTTTTCTTAAATAATTAATGACACTGTGTGATATGTCATGTGATGATGTTTATCTGAGGATTTATTTTCCAAATTTTAAGACCTGCCAAGGACCAGATATTTTTTTATTATGTCCTGATACAAAAACCATGAAATTCAATAGGGTGTCCTAACTTTTTCACATGACTGTAGATGTTCACTCTTAAAGGAGAAGTCACTTGAACATCCAAGATGTTCATGTCTTTCTTTCTTCAGTCATAAAGAAATTATGTTTTTTGAGGAAAACATTTCAGCATTTTTCTCTATATAATGGACTGATATGGTGCCCCCGATTTTGAACTTCCAAAATGCAGTTTAAATGCGGCTTCAAACGATCCCAAATGCGGTTGTAAACAATCCCAGCTTAGGAAGGAGGGTCTTATCTAGCAAATCGATCGGTTATTTTCATTTAAAAAATGCTATTTAAATACTTTTTGATCTCAAATGCTCGTCTTGCCCTGCTCTTCCTGAACTCCGTGTATTCTGGCTCAAGACAGTTAGGGTACGTTGAAAAACTCCAATCGTATTTTAACCCTCAACTTCAAAAATCATTTCAAAATCATCCTACATCACTGCAGAAGTACTGACCCAGTCTTTGCAAAGTGAACATGTGAAGAAGATCAAACACCCTTATCAAATAGGTCAAACAGCGATGTAGGATGATTTTGAAGTTGAGGGAGAACATGAGATGAGTTTTTCGTCATGAACCGGAAAAAACAGTCCAGGTAAAGTAAGACAAGACGAGTGTTTGACATTAAAAAGTATATTATTATTTTTATACTATTATTTTTATGAAAATAACTGATCGTTTTGCTAGATAAGACCCTTCTTTCTTGGCTGGGATCGTTTTGGATCGCATTTTGGAAGTTCAAAATCGGGGCACCATACCAGTCCATTATATGGAGAAAAATGCTGAAATGTTTTCCTCAAAAAATAGAATTTCTTTACGACTGAAGAAAGAAAGACATGAACATCTTGGATGACAAGGGGGTGAGTACATTATTTGTGAATCTTTGTTTTGGAAGCAGACTTCTCCTTTAACCCGGAAGGATGCTTTGCATTCTCGGTCTCCAGTTTCTAGTCAAATTAACGTATATTCTGAGCTGATAATGTGATGTTAAACCTATTAAAATGTTTTTAAAAACACATGGCTCCATAGCGCCATCACTCTGCAACGTTACAATGATCGTCATTTGTCAGTGCCTCACTACTCAAAGTTTAATCAGTGTGTAGATGACATGAAGCTGCCGACATTAGCTACATTAAAAACAGATGGGTGCTATTTGAATGGGTTCCTATGGAGACTGGAACAGAAGAACATCCAATTGAAAGTTAGAATTCGTAATGGCGGCGCCCACTCAGGAAAAAGGTCTATAGAAAATAATTCTTAATACTGAACTGCGGGTGAAGGGTTTATATGAATCTATCATAAAGATTTTACTGTTTCAGCAGTAACCAAGGAGAGGCTGTATTGCTGCTGTTCTATAAGCGCCCCCTGCTGTGAGAGAGTGAATCTGCATTTTTATTTAGCACTGTCCACTGTTTTTGTTTCGTTCAGGCATTTATGTAGCATTCTTTCACAAAGCTATGGTCAGACCATTCTGTTCTAACAAGTAACATGTTTGATTGCGGTGTAATAAAAATGCAGTGCTTATCCAACTGTTTCATGCATTCTGATTCATATAAAGGCCCAGTCAGGAAAAAATCCTGATAAACCCTGAATCTTAAAAAAAAGAATCTGATACAGCTTTTCGGTCAAAACATCCAGCACTAGAACAGAATTTAACCAAAAAAAACCCCGGAAACTGGAAATAGGAAATCAAATAAATCAAGTAAATGAGAATGAATCACAAAACAACAGAACAGAAAAAAATACAACTGAACAGAAAACAGAATAGAATATATAGATAGAAATATAGAAAAAAAAAACAGAATATGATAAGACAGAACAAGCAAACAATAGGATGTAACAGAAACAGAACAATAAAATCAAATGTAAAAATAAAACACAACAGAGCAGAAAACTATAGAAATAGAAATAGAATATACCATCTCAACAGTATTTTGTATTATAACAGTTCACAAAATTAACATGATTTATTTCATGATTCCTTAAGGATCAAAAGCTGTATGTCCTTTAATAAAAACAATGCTAACTGAAGGGAAAAAAGAAATATGACTTTAGTTTTTAGCATTTTAATTTACATTAGAGTTAGATTATTTTAATATATTAATAATAACTAATTTAAATACTATTAAAGGGGACATATCATGAAAATCTGACTTTTTCTGTGTTTAAGTGCTACAACTGGATCCCCAGTGCATCTACCAACCCAGAAAACGTTATAAAAAGACAACCCAGTAACTTTGTTTGGGTAAGCCTTTCTCTGCAAGCATGTGGAAAAAAATGATCGGCTCAGATTTCGCTCCCCTAGTGACATAGAAAGGGGATCTTATTTTAATATCACCGCCCCCTTAATCTGCACGTTTCCACCCACGGCACCGCCAGCTTGTTTTTGCAATTTGTTTCCCAGCTGTTTACCTTCACAGACATAACCGACTGTGTTTTTGTAACTTATGTGTGTTTTTAACATAAACTTGTGTGTATTTGACAGTTCAAGTGTAATAAGACATGAAAGACAACTTATTTTAATACGCACATGCTGTGTGACAGCCGCTTTCTGTGTGCATGCTTCGGATGTGTACACTTAGAAAACCATACATCTAAAGTTTAAACTGATATGCTTTAAAACGCATGATTTCAGTGTGATTGATGTGAAACATTTGATTTTTTTTAGCAGAGTATCTGAGGTATGAGCTGTAAAGGCACAGCCCTGTTCTGGAAAAGGGGATGAGGAGTAGCAGCTCATTTGCATTTAAAGACAAATACACAAAAACAGCATATATTTTGTAAGTTTCCTACTGTAAATATATCAAAGCATAATTTCTGATTAGTAAGATGCATTGCTAAGAACTTCACGTGGACAACTTTAAAGGCTATTTTCTCAATATTCTGATTTTTTTGCACTCTCAGATTCCAGATTTTTAAATAGTTGTATCTCAGCCAAGCAAACCTAGCAAACTATACATTAATGGAAAGCTTATTTATTCAGATTTCAGTTTAAAAAAGACTTATGACTTGTTTTGTGGTCGAGGGTCACATATTACATCCGCCCCTGGAAGTTCACTTTCAAAGAACAGCACAGAAACAAAAAGAATAGATTTGAATTGAATAATGAAGTAACAGAAATGCAAAAAAATAGTTTGGAACACAGCAAGAGTGCAATAAAGGTAGCAGATGAAAAAAAGAACACCACACAGCAGGACAGAATTCCAACAGAACATACACAGCACAGTCATAAGAATATCCTCAGGGTTACCTTTATGGACACTTTGTGTTTGGTGAAAGCTCTGCTCCTCAGGAGCTGGTATATGCAGTGGATGGGGAGGAATCCTGTGATGTTGGCACTGAGGTTATTAGTAACGGCCACTCGCACGGCATGTGCCGTGACCACCTGTGACAACACAAAAATCCACCTATCACTATATCCATCTTGATGCCATAATTGTGCAGCTACATTTACATTTAAGATATTCAGCAGATGTCTTATCCATAATGACAAAAAGTGCTTTGTTCCCATTCGTTAGAAGGCCACGTTCAACAGATGGCAAGCACGCAGTTCTCAAAGTTATCTGCTAGGACAGGATATCTATAATAGTGCATGTAATAACATGACAATCAGTTAGTAATTAAGATGTTTTCTCTGGTGCCTACACAGTTCTTGCAATATGTCAAATAGATTGCAAAAACTCAAAGGCACACAATTATTTTTACAAAAACATTATTCTATTCTATAAAAAAAAGAGGCTAATGATTGTTTTGCATTAAAACACCACCAATCCACTGTAAGTAAAGAGGCACCTGTTCTGTGAAGATTTCCTGAGTGAAAATGGTCTTCATTTTGCTCAGCGAACTGGGTTTGATGGCGATCTGTGAAAGGATAATGAGTTTAATTCAGCAAAATATGCATTTCTCAACTCTGTGCAAGGTTTGGAAACTTCAAAAACAAATTTCAACAAAATAAAGTTTTTTAATGCCGAAAGTGAGTCATTCTGGCTAAACAAACCCTCCATGACTCATCTATCTGTACCACATCAATAATGTATGACTAAGCTAAGGGCAATTACATATTACACAGCCGTACTTTAGCATTCTCTGGGATGAGCATGTTCCTAGACACTAACAATCAATAAATCCACCAATTAACACCCTCTCTTCTGTGACTTTTACAGTGCAAGCCAAGTATAATGGATGTTTACACCTAGAGGACTAATTCTGGAATTTAACCAATGTTGGCATTTAAGCCCTAAAGTAAACAGGACTAAGTACCCCCTTTGTTTGGTTCTAAATTTGACTTGCTTGTATAGAAAGACAAACAAAAACCCAATAGAGTGAACCCCTCATGGATAGACTGACCTACTGCTGTAGGCAGTAGCATTAAATGATTCTGCCTAACCAAAAATTAATTATCTTAATTATAAAGCATGTTTGCTCATTGTAAGTGAAAATCAAATGTTTAGAATGTCCAAAGTGGCTTTCTAGCTAAGTCCAGCTAAAATACCTATTCAGGAGGGTTTGTTTGAATTATGCGTTTCACAAATGTACTTTGTGATTTTAATTTCAGTCTGTTTGTCCTCACACAACTTTGGCAAAAACATTACAGAGCGCATTAGCTACTTTGTCATCGGCTATCTTCGGGGTCCTCTGTGAAATTAAACCCACCGGGATGGAAACATCTGCGATTGTGGAGTGTATTTTTAACGCTCATTTATTTATACACTCATTACTGTATACTAAAAGGACAATTCTCACTAAATGCACTACCTAGTGCACATTCATTATAGAATTCCCTAATCATATACACTATTGTTCAAAGGTTTGGGGACAGTAGATTTTTTTTTTTGAAAGAAACATGCAAAAATCCAGAAAGGACGCATTAAATTGACTGTAAAGACATTTATAAACAAAGGATTTATATTTTAAACTAATCCAAGTACATAAAATGACAGGCATCCAATGTTAATACTTATAACTCAAACGTTATTTAGAAAACTAATTCCCCCGAGAATAGTGCTAAAGTGACTTTATTATTGCGTTTATGGGCTGCTACTGCTGACCAACTGATTAACTGCTTAAACTCACCTTCATCCCAAGGGTGGAGCAAACCAGCTCGATGATGGCACTAAGCTGGTTGCTATGGAAATACATGGCAACCAGTAATAGCATCTCTCCAAAAGAGGCCGAGACACCGGCGGCACTGGAAGGAATAAGAGACGGGAGGAGAAGAGGAGGAGGAGAAGCAAAACAGAGGGAAGAGGGGGAAAATGCATTAAAAGGAGTCCAAATTTAAACATATTTCATACAGAACAAACACATACCAACCCCCAGGGTTACAGTGGGCTTCGCATATATGATAACACTAACCACAAACATGCACAGCCATGCATTGATGGGCATTTATCTGTAAATTTATAGAGTGTGGTTAAGCGCTCAAATCACAGTGGGTCACGAGGAGCACAAGCTACGGGAGAGATGACTTATAACCCATCAGCTGCTTATTAGTTATTAAATTGAAAAAGCCTGTCACTGCCTAACCTCCGCATAACCCCATCTGTTTTCTTTTTATCATTCATGCTCTTCCCCTCCCTCTTCCCTCAAAAATGAACTAATATTTTAGCAAATTAGCACATTTTACCACAAATGTTTTTTGTTTGCACAACACATTTAATTTTTTCTCTGTCTCCTAACAAAGTGGCCTTGAAGCAAAAAAGTCTGTACTGATGGCTAAAATTCATATTGCCTCACTACCGTATGCTTTTATACGGCCCATGTTTATAACAGAAGTGGGTCTGAATGCTCCAGATTGGACAGACCTCAGAGGACTAATAATTGCAGCACGCAAATAAATCAAAACTTAATTCCACATACTTTTCAAATACTTTTCTCTTTGAAATAAAACTGGATTAAAGGATAAACAGACGTTTGGTACATGAGCAGAACAATTCTGTTTTCTGTAAACTCCTACGGAAGATTTCCTTCTCGCCGATCACAAAATAACTGGCATTTTTAGTATGCTGTAAAATGCTTTTATTGGTTGTTATGGGTTTGAAGGGCTTGTTCATCCAGACCTTCCATACCTCTCAAAATACTCTTCCTCTTTTATCATCCAGCTGAGCCACATTACCATCAGTTGCTCCTGTTCTGGAGTACTGCAGAGAGAGGAAACAACAACACTGATGACGCATTTGGGTTTTACTCCAGACACTGAGTAAATTAAACTGTTGAAGAGGAATTTAACTGAACTAAACTCTGTATTGAACATAACTGAGTGACAGAACATTAAAGTGCTGATGTTGACATTTTACAAAGTACTTTTCAAATTATTTTCCTTGATCTTTGGACATTAAAAAGTTTGGGGTCTGTAAGATTTTTTTGTTTTACAAAGACGTCTCTTATGCTCACCAAGACTACATTTCTTTCATCAGAAATGCAGCAAAAAGAGCAATACTGTGAAATATTAACACAATTTAAAATAAGCATTTTCTATTATAATATATTTTGAAGTTTATTATTTAGTAATTTATTTCTGTGATGGCAAAGCTAACTTCCCAGCAGCCATTACTCTAGTCTTCAGTGTCACATCATCCTTCATAAATAATTTGAATATGCTGATTTTGTGCTCAAAAACATTTATTATTATTAGCGTTGAGTAAAAATATTTTTGCGGAAACAGTGATGCGTTTTTTCAGGATTCTTTAAAATAGAAAATACAACATTAAAAAAAACATTAACAAATAAAAAACATTAACAAATAAAAGTCTTTTCAGTCTCTTTTGATCAACTTAAATATTCCTTATTAAATAAAAGTATTACAAAAATAAAAAATATAAATAAAAAAATCATACTCATATGGAAGCTTGTTTCCGCCTCTCAGTAAAATAATAATAATAAAAGAATCTAAACTTTTTATCTCACAGTTCTCTTTTTTTCTCTGAATTGTGATATAAGCTCAGCTATAAAGTCAGAATTGTGAGATTTAAATTCGCAATTCTGAGAAATTAAGTCAGAATTGCATGATATAAACTCGCAATTGCGAGTTATAAAGTCAGAATTGCAAGACAAACTTGCAATTCTGAGAAATAGTCACAATTCTGAGAAATCAAAATTGGGAGATATAAACTCACAATTCTGACTTTTTTTTTTATAACTGTGAGATATAAACTCGCAATTGCGAGTTATAAAGTCAAAATTGCAAGACAAACTCGCAATTCTGAGAAATAAAGTCGCAATTCTAAGAAATAGTCAATTGCAAGATAATTTTTTTTTCTCAGAATTGAGTTTATCTCACAGTTCTGACATGCTATCGTGAGTTATAAAGTCAGAACTGCAAGATATAAACTCACAACTGCAAGTAATAAAATCAGTATCGCAATTCAGAGAAATAGTCACAACTCTGAGAAATAAAGCTAAAATTGTGAGGTATAAAAATCACAATTCAACTTTTTTCTCAGAACTGTGAAATGTAAACTTGAACTGTGAGACAAAGTTGAAATTCTAAGAAATAAAGTCGCAATTCTGAAGACATAATTGCAACATATAAACTTTTTTCTCAGAATTGTGAGCTTATATCTTACAGTTCTGACTTATATCTCACAATTGCTCGCACAAAAGTCAAAATTGTGAGATATTATAACTCGCAATTCTGAGAACACATCAGTCTTTTTTTCCCCTCAAGAAATGTATAACTTGTAATTGCGAGTTTTTATCTCACAATTCTGAGAAGAAAAATATCTGCGAGAAAAAAAAAGTCAGAATTGCTAAAAAAAATAAAAATAAAAAAAGTCAGAATTGTGACATACAAACTCACATTTGCAAGAAAAAATAAAAAAAAAATGTCAAGTTGCGTTTTTATCTTCCGATTCTGACTTAATTGCTCGCAGTTGTGAGTTATCATCACAATTCTGAGAAAAAAAACCCATAATTGTGAGATAAAAAGTCAGAAAAAAAAAAGTTTTTTATGCGGAAATGGGCTTACATGCCAAACTTTTGAACAGTTGTGTAAACGTAACAATATTTCAGAAGTCCAAAAAGATCCGCAAATAAAACAAATACTGGATTTCTGATGTCAGAGATTAAAATGGAGGTGGAAAATGGTAAATTATAATTGTTTTTGGCACATTACAACCGGGACTCATGGAGAAAAATGAAATGAATGCATGATATGATAATCATTAAATCCTCATCTTAATAGGTGGAGTTAGTAGAATATTTGTGTCAAAGCACGTACCTGACAAGGGTAGGGAACGCCAGCAGTTTGCAGAAGGACAAGGAGACAAAGCGCACTCCTGCAGGCGTGGCTGGTGGACGACTGGTCATCAACTGCAACAGTTGCTCCGCCTCTTCATCTGTGGGCCTGTGGAGAGAATACACATTTGTATCCACCTTAAAACGTTGTGACACTTGGAAGAGGTATTCAGTGTCATCAGAAACTGCTGGAACTAATTTCCATAACCTGTATGGAAGCCAGAAACTTCTTACATTCGAAAATTAGCATAAGCTCCTTAAGTTACTTGCTAAAAGCTACTACACCACCCATTTATACATTAAAAAATGCAATTGTGTCAGTTGTAGCACACCTAAGACCAGCAATCCCCATAAGTGCACAATAGAGCCGCAGCAGCGCGCTGGCCTTCACCACATGCTCCTCTCGCAGGCCAGAGTACCCCGAGCTGCTCTCTGAGTCCATGTCACTGTCGTTGGGAACGTGGGTACTGCGCGAACGGGGTAAGATGGCCACCAGTTCCAACAGCAGCTGCCTCCGCATCTGCCACAGCACTGAGCTGCTCTCTCTTTTCCTCTGAAATGAGACACATACATGAATTCCATGTGTTTACAAAGCAGCTAATCATCAAGTGTCTGAATGCAACTGTTGTTTCTTCTTACCTGCTGACCGTTGCGAATGAACATACTGAACCAAGTACGCACTTTTCCATTGGTGCCCAGAAGCAGGCCACTGACATATGACACAAGAGGACTGACCGCCTCATCTGCCATGTCTGGCTTATAGTCCAGCGTTAAAGCAACACCCAGACCTGGAAGATGACACTCTTCCACCTGTGGAAGGACAGAGGGCTTGACTTTAATATGACACATCGTTCTGATCAATTTAGCTGCGGCCCATTACCGAGCATGACAGGTGGTCTAGTGCTGGGGACTCACCACCATGGCCCTGATGTTCAGAGCCTGAGAAGGGTTCATCTGACACAGCTGCCGGAGAGCTTCTGTCCTGCGCCGCCCGCCCACACTCTCCTCGTCCTGCCGTTCTCCGTTTTTTATCAATCCCCTGCACACTAGAGATACAAAGACACACAAGCAATTTTGATTAAATGTGCTGCTTTTAACTGTAAGCAGCTTATAAAACACATAAAAAGATGCTAATATTGTATATTTTCATTAAGCACAGTTAAAAGGTCTGGGGTCAGTAAGATAAGAAATTATTTAATTAATATCTCTTTTTTAGGAAGGATGCATTAAAATGATCAAAAGTGACAGTAAATACAATAAAAATGGTTGAAAGATTTCTGTATGCATGTACACTACCAGTCAAAAGATTTTTTTGTTTTTTAAAGAAGTCTCTTCTGCTCACCAAGCCTGCATTTATTTGATCCAAAGTACAGCAAAAATAGTAAAACTTTGAAATATTTTTACTAGTTAAAATAACTTATTATATAATTATTATTATAATCATTTAAATTATTATATATTTAATATATAATAATTTAAAATAATGTTTTCTATTTGAATATATTTTACAATATAAAGCTAAATTTTCAGCATTGTTACTTTAGTCACATTATCCTTCAGAAATCACTCTAATATTCTGATTTGCTGTTTAAGAAGCTTTTTAAAATTATTTTTCTTATCAATATTTAAAACAGTTGAGGATTCTTTGATGAACAGAAATATCCAAAGACCAGCATTTATCTGCAATTAAAGGCTTTTGTGACATTATACACTACACCATTCAAAAGCTTGGAGTTTTTGGGAAAAATAGAAACTAATACTTATAGAAACTAATACTTTTATTTAGCAAGGATGCTTTAAATTGATCAAAAGTGATGATAAAGACATTTATAACAAAATATTACTGTTACTATTCAGATAAATGTTGCTCTTCTGAACACCAAAGAAAAGTCTACTCTGCTGTTTTTAACATAATGATAATAATAAATGTTTTTTTGAGCAGCAAATAAGAACATTAGAATGATTTCTGAAGGATCATGTGACTGGAGTAATGTTGCTAAAAATTTAGCTTAGAAATCACAGGAATAAATTAAATTTTTAAAATATGTTCAAATAGAAAACTGTTATTTTAAATAGTAAAACTATTTCAAAATTGTATTGTTTTTGCTGTACTTTGGATCAAATAAATGCAGGCTTGGTGAGCAGAAGAGACTTCTTTAAATAACATTAAAAATCTTACTGTTCAAAAACTTTTGACTGGTAGTGTACATACATACAGAAATCAATTTTTATCATATTTACTGTCACTTTTGATATATATATATATATAATTTTGGGCTTAATTTTGGGCAGAAAAAAAAAGGTCAGGAATAAGCTGGTTAACATAGTTCAGTCTTAATTTACTTAGATGAATAGGACTGCTAACACTTAGATGAATAGGATGCTAACATTAAACTTGACTGAATTGTGTTACCTACTATGTTATGGCTTTATTGAGATTATTTTGAAATATTTTCCACAAATATCTTTCTTTATTTAGCTCCGAATCAAGCTCTCACCTTGATTTAAAATATCTGTTTACCTTTTATTATGCGATTTTAACCACAGCTGACATTTCGCCAAGCAGAATGATTAGAATTACAGAGAATCCTTTATGACTGAGTGTCAGAATGATATTAGTTTCAATGGCATCTTATGAAAAAAATGCCTGATTGAGAGAAAACACAGCGGAGTCCATCACAATTCATGCTGCATCTGATTACAGTGTATCTCTATAGACAAGCTCTTTCCCTTAATGATTCAGCCTTGAGCGGAATATTCTCCCAATGAAAGATCCTGTCTAGGTAATGAGCCTTGAGAATTGGCCATTCAATAATACGAAACATTTCAAACTGGCTCTGAATGGAGCCTCACACAAATAAGCTATTGACTCAACAAGGACCTGGGAGTGATGAAAAGATAGCACAGACTCAGAGATGTTTTTATTTCCACTTAGAGCATCTCTGTGGAAAACCCACATACACACATGAAGAGGTGCACGAACACACCCATGCCCAAACTGCACATAATCAGCGGGCAAAATCATCAAAATGGAAATTCAGCACCTCTCTGATGATCACGCTACCGTCACATAAGGCAGATAAAACGTAAAGCAAAGCTGAGTTTCATGTGCCTTTATAGTCGATGAAGAAAAACGAAATATACTTTGGTATGTTAAAAAGAGAACAATTGTACATATCCCTGATCCAAAACCCAGAAACACCTGAATGCAACTCACAACTATTTTAAACAATTCAATTAACTTTCATAATTTGAAATATTTCTAAATAAACATGTAATTAATCAGTACATCTATTTCAGCAGATGATGGACATACCCTCACTGAAGCTGTCCGGGACATTTGCCACCAGCAGGCACAGGAACCACTCTCCGTTCCTCACGTGAAGCAGGGCCTCGGCTACCTCAATGATAGGCAGCAAAGAAGGCAGCTCTGTTGGGAGCAGACAAATCAAGAAATCATTTTCTATGTTTAAGATGTTTTATAAAGAACAAAACATCAGATAAAGACAAACAACTGTGACAGCTGAAGTATAATTTGTAATAAATAATTTAATAAGTTTCTCATTTCTGACATGCTAAAGGAAATGTATACTGATATAAAAATGACTGTGTCATAGAACAGTTTTAGGGCTTGACAATGAGTGCTGGATGGCCCGGCCCAGCGTGAAAGACACTCGGGACAGTTGATGAATATGCCACTGATCGGGCCACTGGGGACTTTTGTGTCCTCACAAAAGTTTATCATTTGCACGTGTTTTTAAGCCTTGTTCATTTAAAATTTCAAGCGATTACAGAGAGATGCATTTATGATGGACAGATAGCCTACAAGCGTATGTCAAAATACCCGTCTAGACGAGTAACTTTGTAGCTTTAACAATGATTAATCTATATTTAATTTATAGAGTGGAATACAAATGCACCGACTGACCGGACATATTTCAACCAATCTCTGTTCTGAGCTTCCACATGTACTGCATGCAATCATTTTTCAAAATGTCATGTGTGTGGAAATACTACGAACTCTTTAAACATCCATTATTAGAGGCCAGAGACGCTAAAGACGAACGCAAACAGGAAAAAATACTGTAGCAGGCAGAGCAAGATCACGGTTCACAATACACAAAATATTGGAAATATTATCCCAAATATTGAAACAGGATTTATATAAATGTATCTCTGAGGGGAACTGACTGTTTTAAGAAATGTTTACATGGCGTTTTCCTTTTACTTGCCTCTGTATAATGCAAGTTGCGTTCAAAAGCAAGGTGCTGCTTTGTTTACAGCGGTAACCAGGGAAACGCTGTATCATTATTCCATAAGAATGCATTCAGCCCGTCTGCATATTTTCTTTTGTAATAAAATAATAATAAAAAAATATTTTTTTTAACAAACAAATAATGTTTGAACTTTTTGCTGTGATATCGAAATTGGAATCGAGAATTGTACAATTTAATTAGTATGTAAAATATTGTTGTCATATAAGCTTATTTATTAAAATAAAAGATAACATGGGTCAAAAACAATGATAATAGCAACTTTTAGTTTTGTTTTTGTGGCAGGGCCAGTGAAAATTTTGACCGGGCAAGTAAAAAAATTGAACCACTGGCCCGACCAGGCCAGTAGAAAAAATCCTTAGCGTTAAGCCCTGAGTTTAAAGGTTTCTTCCTTTTTTTCAATAATTTGGTAATGTTTTTACACCAAAAGTGTTACGCTATTCACCTGCTTGTAGGATGCAAAGAACATCGGCCACTTCCTCGAGGTACACAGGACTCTCAAACAGCTCAGAAGACTTGAGGAAAAACTCTCCATTAGAGTCAGCCACCTGTCGAACACAGGAAAATATTTTAACACTGTTGATGTATGATAGAATAAATGAAAGAAAACAAAGATGGCATCTTTACTAAATATTGAGGAAAACTTGCATGCGTGCATTTTAATTGAGCTTTTCCTGTCTTGCGGGATTCCTAATGCCTATATTCTTTGGGGTCAGTATTTTTAATGTTTTGAAAAAGACTCTTATGTCCACCAAGGCTGTTTATTTGAACAAAAACACAGTAATATTGTTAAATATGATTTAAATTTAAAATAACGTTTTTCTATTTGAATATATTTTAAATTATATTATTTTATATATTATTCCTGCAATGACAACGCTGATTTTTCAGCAGCCATTAATTTCTCCAGTTTTCAATGTTACATGATTCTTCAAAAATGATTCTAATATGCAGATTTTTTTTCTTTCTTATTATCATCATCAATGCTGTAAACAGTTGTGCTGCTTAATACTTTTGCCGTTCAAAAAAAGGGATCAGTAAGATTTTTTTTATGTTTTTTAAATAAGTCTCTTATGCTCACCAAGGCTGCATTTATTTGATCAAAAATACAGGAAAGAAGTGTAATATTGTGAAATATTATTAAAATTTATTATAACAGTTTTCTAGTTAATATACTTTAACATATAATTTGTTCTTTTCATGAAAAGCTGCATTTTTAGTGCCGTTACTCCAGTGTCACATGATCCTTTAGAAATCACTTGGAAATTACTGGAAACAATTAGGCTGCTTAATATTTTTTTTAGAACCTGTGATACTTTTTTCAGGTTTCTTTGATGAATAAAAAGTTTACAATTTTTTTTTTTAATGTACTGACCTCAAACTTTTGAATGGTCGTATATATTTTTACAAACAATTTCTATTTTGAATAAATGCTGTTCTTTTTTTACTTTTTTATTTATCAAAGTATTAAAGGTTCCAAAAAATATTGAGCTGCAAAAACTGTTTTCCACACTGATAATAAATCAACGCATTAGAATGACTTCCGAAGGATCATGTGACATTGAAAACTGGAGTAACGACTGATGAAAATTCAGATTTGATCACAACAATACATTTTATTTTAAAGCATATTAAAATAGAACACCATAGTTTTAAATTCTAATGATATTTTACAACATAACTGTTTTTTCCTTTATTTTTGATCAAATTAATTCAGCCTTAAGACCATAAGAGACTTCTTCAAACATTAAAAATCTTAAAAATTTTGAACAGCAGTGTGTATATATATTATGCCATTTGTTTTGATGCTCTGAAATAATATATAGTAAAATAACTTCATATTTCTAGACTAACTTACAGTTGTTTAATAAAAAAGTTGTTTAAGATTAAAAAAGGACACTCTTCGCATTTAAACTGAAGGACAGATCATTATCCAGAAGTAAATTAAAGCATATTAAACCTTGTTCATAATGGCCAGCAGCTCACTGAGAGCCAGTCTGAGTCTCCTGAGAGGATCACTGTGTTCAAACTCCAGAGTCAAACCATGCTGCAGCTGAGAGACCAGGATGCTCTCACCATTAGAGCCTCCAGCCTTATGCCTGTGTGGAGAACGTGATTATAATAATCAGATATTCCAGCAGAATTCCCTCCAAAACATCTCTAAGATTCTCAGAGTAAGACTAACTCATCCGATTTATGCCAATGAAGTGAATCTACAAAACGGCCACCTGAAAGCTTTCTTGCTTCTAAACCTACCTTAGCTGCTGCTCTTTTCTAGCATCCTGCTCCAGAGCATGGAAATCCACAGATAGCAGTGCAACGATGGAGTTTACTGCCTCCACGCCTGACAGCAGTCGCAGGATGAGCTTCTTGTCCTGTGCCCAGGCGTTACTCTGATCCGCAGGGGCGCAAAGAGCCATCCTCACCAGACAGGGCAGCAGGAGCCGTAGCTCTGGGTCGCTTAAAGCTGCTAGTCTGGCCACATCTACCTTCTGCATGGCCTCAAATGCATATGGGCTCACAAACTGAAGACTGGCAGTGTCTGCCATTCTGCTGCAAAGAATGACAGAGAAAGGAGATTTTACATTTAAAAAAAAGTTTACAATAATCATACTTTACACAATATTAGTTAATACAACTACTGCTATTTAAAATAACTGTAATAATAAAGGACAGGAGGATTTTTTTTTTCGAATAAGTGTTTATTTTTTGATGACATTTGTGACTAAAACCTACAACATTGTGACATTACCATGTTTTTTTGGACTTACTATGGTAAAATTATGTTCTGGACATGAAATATAGTCATACTATGCTATTCTTTTAAATACATAGTAAGTTAAACGTCTGTAAATACTATTGCATATGACTATGGTAATAAAACAGTCCCATGGTATAACAGTGAGTTTACTTGGATATTTAGATGTGTTTATACAAATGTATATTCCGGCTTTAACATTTGTTGCTCTAAAAATGTTGTAAAAATATTATTTAAAACACTTTTGAATGGTCGCTGTGCGAAGCACTGCCCTTAGATACACAGCACAAACACATACAAACTTATACTTAATGTATCAATCTCTTTAGCTTGCACTTTAACTTAACAGAATCTAATAAACTATATTTTGCACCACAGCGAAACAGCAATGGAACCGACTTACCTTAAGTTTACCAGAGCCGCTGGTTACAATCAAAACACAAGCCCCGAAGAGGCCCGCGAGACCGCGGTCTTTCGTGATTCTCACGCCTACAGGAAGTTGAGCGTCGTCGGTCACAGTAGTACAGTTCACCGGTAAGCTAACAGGCTAGCCACTAGAGCTATTAATCAGCGATCCATTCATCAAGATTTAACTATATGAAGCACTGTAATTCCAGTATTAATATTTATATGCTTCACATACTTGACTTATTCTGTATAAAACCATCAGTGTCCCCCAGACTGTTTACTGACAGCAGGCTAAAAGGTAGAATGGACTGAATTGTTTTAGCACAAGCGCTCATCTGCCTTCGGTGTGCATGCTGAACTCGGACTGCGTCTCAAAATCTAGTGAGCCGCCTACCTAGACACCATTGTTTAGGCTTCACAGGCGTGTTCATAGTTAAGTTATCGCAACAGCGCAATAAGTAACTTATAGCACATTACAATAAAGATAAAAATAATATTTACATATATAAAAATCCATTGTTTAGGCTTCACAGGCGTTAAATGCTAGCCGCAATTAGCAAGGTCAATTTCCCATTCAACTATTTTTCTATCGTATTCCTGATAATCATAATTATTTAATTATAGAACATGTATTTTACCTTTTATTATGTTTGCTTTTATAATTTTAGTTTTAGCACAGTAAATGTGACATACTTATGTGTTCAGATTTACTAGCTATCATAACTATATTTTAAATGCAGAATTCATAGACCACAGTAAAAAGATGCAACCTACACAAGAATGGTTAATGTAGTTTTTCATTTGTCAAGAAATTAGTAATTGCAAGCACATTTTAAAGAGGCAGTTTGCAAATGTGGCCCTGAACCACAAAACCAGTCACAAGGGTCAATTTTTTGAAAATTGGGATTTATAAATCACCAGAAAGCTGAAGTTTTTTTTTTTTTTTTGGTTGAGATACTATTAACTATTTGAAAATCTGAAATCTGAGGGTGCAAAAGAAAGAAAGAAAAAAAAAAAAATCAAAACACTGAGAAAATAGTCTTTAAAGTTGTCTACATGAAGTTCTTAGCAATGCACATTACTAATTAAAAATTAAGTTTTCATATATTTCTGGTAGAAAATGTATAAAAAAAATATTCATGGAACATGACATCCTATTGATTTTAGAAAAATCGATAATTTTGACCCATACAGTGTATTGTTGACTATTGCTACAAATATACCTGTGCTACTTATTACTGGTTTTGTGGTCTAGGGTCACATATTTCCCTAAAATATGAATGCTTTCCTTGAAATACTATAGTTCTGTCTGTAGTTTATTTTCAAACTGTGGTTAAACTGTGAAAGCAGCGTAAACTCTGACCTTAGAGTGACCCTATAGCTCTTTACATGCTGCACATTTGGAAAGCATGTGGAACTGATGTGGGAGGTAAGAGAAATCCCAGGGTCTTTGAATATCAGCATACAGTTTATTCTGAACAGAGTAAGATACAAGAAATAGATCTTTCTCTGTGCACAAACACTGCATTTCCAACAGGCACCCAGATCCATTTTGTAAAGTCCATTTACACCACACATTTCTTTGTCACACTCAAAGAAAAGTGATTTTGGTCTAAAAGTGTCCATGATCACTCAGAATGACAGCCAATCAGGGAGGGCGGGGTGAATGAAATGGATGAACATCTAAAGGGGGGCTAGAAGTGTATTAAAGGTCTCTGTTATCAGCATCAAAGCCGCAAGTCTCACATCACAGTCCCTCCCCCCAAAAAACACAAGCACAGAAAAAACATGAAGTTGACTCTTTTTATTCCTAAAACAGAAGCAGTGCCACCCAAGGCTGGTGCGGCATTCATATATAATTATTTATATATTGCAGTTTTTCGTTTTTGTCTAAATGTGTGGTATAAAATACAATATACGACAATGTACCTCTTTATTTTTAAACACAGTGAACTTCATTGCTGTACAAGTCCCGTGCAGCTAAAGCTTAGCTGTAATTGGGTCCACACGCAAAGGCGTGGACAGAAACCCCCTATCCGGTCTCCTCTGTACATCGTGACAATACAAATAATCTGTCTCCCTTACAAAAAATAATACTCTAAAAGCAACCTACCGCAACTTTATTTTATTCATCTTTTTAGTGGGTTTTTTGTTGGTTTGTTTTTGTAATTAAGACGATTACATAGATTTTTGACCAATTGCTTTAAAGCAGGAAGGCGATACAAACCTTCTAGAACTTTTATATATAAAAGAGGTTAAGAAATCAGACAAATTATACATTTAAAAACTTACAATAAATAAGACAGATGCAGGCATTTCATTTGGATATAATCCCATCCAAAAGAAACAGGGAATTAGAGGTCTTAAAACCAAGAATTCATTCTCTCATTTCATAGAGCATCAAAGTCCCTTTCCATCAGATTCTATACAGATTTACTTCTCCATACACATTGATTATAGAACTGGCCGAATCCATGCTAACCGAGGAGCCGCGTGCCGCCGTCGCAGCGGCCGTGGTTCCAGGGATGTAGAACACCACCAGTCAGCACTTCCGTCTTCCTTCTTTGGCCTCCGCGCTGCCGAAAACTCATCCGAGGCCTCCGTTTCTCCTCCCTTTCTCTTCGAGTGAGTGTTATAAACACCAGACGCTTGATTTTCTCCTCCACAGTGCTGGGTCTCAGGTGTAGTGATGGCCTACCCACGTACGTATAAAGTCCAGCACTGTAGTTATCTGTTGGGTTGTTCTCAGATCCTTTTCTTCACTCTCCTCTTTGCCGTTCCCTGATAAGGTCCTGCTCTCAGTTCTGCTCTGTGAGTGTTACAACATGGTCATGATGAAGTTGTACATTTGATTGAGCACCACAAAATGGATGGGCAGGCAAGAGCGGCGGTCCTGGGTCGCAGGGTCACAGGTCAGCCAGGAAAGGGCGTTGTACTGCTCCAACACAAATCTGTGAAGAACATTTTGGAATATTCAGTATTCACCATCATTAAATTAAATTACACCACTAGAAGATGTCTTCTCAGTCACATTACCTGAGAACATCAGAGGTCTGATTGGAGTCCAGAGGGTGAGAGTGTTTGCTGTGCAAAAGTTCATCCGATTGCACTGAAGCCACATGGAGGTGTAGAGAGGCCTGGGAGTTGGGAAAGAGAGAGAATTTTCAGTCGGCAGAATCCATTAATCTACGCCCACCCAAAATAAGCTACAAAGCCGAGCATTTCCTCTCATTGTCAGGGCCTGTTATGAATTAAATTGAACAAGTAAACACGAGACGCCAGAAACATTCATACCCCTGTTTACAGTTTCCTTTATTAGGGAACCGTTTGCTCCAGACTTTTTAATTGTGTACAAGTCAACAAGTCAGCAATAAACGAACAGCTGCTTATCAAATCAAATGCTTCGCCTTAATAATTCATGTCGACACATTTTGCGAGCTCAATTCCCCTCCATATATATATCGGTCTGTTTTCTCTCCTGCTCTTTCTTACACACACCAACAGCAGTCTGGCCCAATCCCTGAGTACTGAATTATTAAAAATCCCCCATTGCAGGATTCTCTATAAATGCTGCATGAGGAGGAAACAAAAGGTCATGTGACCTGAATAAAGCATGACAGGTAGATGGGTGCAGTATCACAAGGCGATGCGCTTCTTTCTGAAGAAAATGACATTCTGGACAACATTTCGTTGGTTCTGCACCAGTTAAAAATGACACATTTTTGCACATTTACAGTATGAATGAAGTTTTCTTAAGGAAATGCGATATTGTACAAATCCCAAGAAAAAATTTCTGCATTTTGAGCTAGGAACAATTACCTTTAAGAAAAGGGGACACTGGTTCTGTGCCTGAGGACACGCGGACCAGAACCAGTCAGGCAGTGGACCTGCTTTAGCCGTGGACACAAAATAGCCCAGAGCTAATGGCTGCTGGAGGATATTGGGAGCTTCTTCATGAGACTCCATGCGGTCTGTACTCTGACCCTAAAAGAGAAGAAAAGACACAGAGATGAGCTCCAAAAATGCAAAAAAAGAAAGCAAAAATTATTATTTATTGTCATGATTTCTCGATTCAATTCAAGTACTCGATTTACCTACGCAAACAGGATAATACATCAATATCTTTTTCAATATGCTAACTGTCGCAAATTCAAAATAGAAGTGAAATCCCTCACTCTGAGTTTACACGTTTTGATGGCCACATATTTAAGAAATTACAGTGACTGTAGCATTTCCATCATAAAGAAATGGCCAAATGTTAAGGATTAAGTGGACATTTAAAACTATTTTTATTACTACAAACATTACATATATTTATCTGATTACTCGATTAATTGAGAGAATAATCGGACGATTACTCGATTACCAAAATAACCATTAGTGACAGCCCTAATGCCAACGTTCATAGCGATTACAGAATAAAAGTTTAAACCCTCGCTCTGAGTTTACACGTTTTGGTGTCCACATATTCAAGAAATTACAGTGGATGTAGCATTTATGTTGTAAGAAATATATTTAAGATTAAGTGGACATTTGAATTAAACGTTGTTTGATTAGATCACGCTGTAAAGTGTAAGAATTGTCAGGTTGTTGGCGCCCTCTGCAGTCATTTGTTATATTGCATAATGTACATTAGCTCTTTTGTTATATACTTAAACAGTTTTGTTCAATAAAACAATGAGTACTTGCTTTTGATAATTTAGGTGAACAAAATATTGCCTCATGCTATTATATATGTATATATGTCATTTTAAAGGTTATAGTTTGCTTGGGTCTAATTTTAATACTATAAAAAAAATAATTGTAATTATCTGATTACACGATTAATCGTCAGAATAATTGACTGATTACTCGATTACCAAAATAATCGTTAGTGACAGCTCTGGACACTTATGAGATTTACAAGAAGGTGAACAACACTCAGTAAAGCAGTACTACTCTCTTTACCTCTCTCAGCTTTCATTAAATATGTTAATTTGTGTTTTGAAGATTATGATGATACTCATTTTAACTAGTCAGTTTAATGTCATTTTTTCTTACAAGCTCTTGCGAGAATACATGCTGATTATTTGTTTCTTTTTAGTGTTGAATCTCAGCTACCTTGCTCCCATCTCCTCCATGGGGGTACTGGGATCCAGGTGAGTGGACTGGTGACGTGGTGGGTGAGGCAGGGAGGATATTTATGATGTCAGGATCAACCAGGTCATTCTCCTGCTCCAGGAGGTCAAAGATGCCTGACATTGGATCTGATCCATCTGGAGACAAAGCAAGGATTTAGTATAATTTATTTGTATTGACATGCAACTGATTCATGAGGCAAAATCTCCAAGTACACAGTCTAGCAAGTAAAACAGACTGTTGTTCCTCACCATTGCCAGGGTTGAAGGCAATGTCAATGTTCTCGTGTGGGTAGTTGGAGCTGTTGACTTGCACAAAAGCAGAGGTGGGGAACACCAGGATGTGTGTGCAAGACGTGTCCTGCGGGGTGCTCAGCTGGGACGTCTGCATGTTCAGAGTCGTACTGCGACCAAACACCGAACCTGTTGACACTGAGTCTGGAAAAGAAAAGAATATTAAAAATTGATGGAAGTACAAGCTATTAGCTGTTATTTTCATTAGTGAATCAGGTTTGACTAAAATCGAAATTTTAATAACTTAAATCCAATACGAAAGACATGTTTTTTTCTTGCATAGGCATCCTAGCATAAAAAAAAAAAAAATGCTGTCACTCTCTAAGCTCTAGGAGTGATGGGCAAAATTCATCAGATGCAATACATCTTGATACCATGACAGAATGAAAAGCTTTTGTCAAATAAAGCCATCGATCTTCAGTATCATCACACCAGCACAGGAATCAATAGGAGTGCAGAAAAGTGTTTTATGAGATCGAGACACACACAGGGGTGTATATCAGATCGGGACAGCAGACACATGCGTTATGACACGCTGAGGCTATCATTCACATCCACAGCAAAGAGACGCACAACTACAGCAGTGAGAGGATATATTTTAAGAGTAAAGTGTGTTTTTTGATGGTTTTTTTTAACTATTTTATCCTATTCCAGTCTGGTTTAAAATGCATTTTAATAATGAGTCTGAACTCTGAACAATGGCAGAAGTGGGGAGTTTTCGGAAAACCTGTTTGAAAAGAGTCATTACTTTTACAATTCCCTTTAGTGCCACAAATAGAGCAGGAACTAACTAACTATGCACACTAATTACAGCTAATGCGTCAAACTAGCCATAAAAATAAGGACGACAACATGCACACCATACGGAGAGTAACAGGAAGTGTGATTCTACCTGGCATGATGACAAATGAGCCCTGGGGTTCCATGGCAACCAGGCAGGCGCTAAGGATGCTGGGAGTGTCAGCTGCTGAGATCCCGCACAGCCTACAGTTCTCCTTCAGCCTCCGAGACACTGACTGCAGATTCCGTCTGCTCAGTAAAATACTCCAGTCTGAGAGAGGAAAACAAAAAACAAAAAAACAAATTCATTCCTATGTGCAAATATTCTAACTGCAAGATGCTGGTCAACTCCAAGATTGAATTTCCTTAATTTTAATAAAATTAGTGTTATTAATAATCACACATTTAACGTAGCAATCATTTTATGAAAGCAGTTAGCAACTCAAGTCAAAATGTCTAAAAAAAATAAAATAAAAAATAGAGTTGCATTACCTCGCAACTCTCCATGCCCTATTCGTCCAAGCCGACCAATCACCACTCTCCATGGCAATGATGTCATCTGAACCAAACCCAAACACCAATCCCAGAGCTTTTGTAGGCCTAGCTTCCGGGCAGAGCCCTTTTTCCTTCTTGCTCTGGGATGACAAAAAACAGAATACACTTAAAACCTCTAAAATCACAAATGCTTCAAATATTTTTTCAAACGAAAGGACTTTTTTTGTAGTTCACCTGTTGGGGACGTCTATGCTGATGATACAGGTTTCCAGCAGCTCTCCGTACAGGTCCGTACAGGTGGCCAATAGCCATCTTTGATCATGTGACAGGCAGTAACCCACAAACAGGACGTTATACTTTTGGGACGCCTCCCCGAAAGTCTCACCCAACTCCGTTTGCTTGTCTTTCGTAGGGGCCAGGATAAAGGGTGGCGTGTACAATCGCAGACACTCCGGTCTCTGTGACAAAAAAGTCATGTGTCAATAGAAAATAGTGAATTTTTCCCTATAAAAACAGCAAAGACCAGAACAAGAGGACACAAGTGAAGGGCTAAAGTCAAAGCATCGACCTCAGACTAATGGTGGCCATAACCGGGCATGCCAACATAACCTTTTCCTCCCTTATGAAATCAATAAACCCCACCGAGTAGTCACATCTCTTTTGTGAGTGGGGAAGGAAGTGGGGTGGGAGAAACAGTGCTAGTGAGCGTAGCGAGAAAATTGGATTCTACAAATAGCTCAGTGAAGAAAGCAGAGCAAGTGGAGCTTTCGGATTCCTCTGCCAAAACATGCAAGCCGGATCCCATTAGGGAGGTCTCACAGAGCTGCCCAAGCAGATAATGGAAAGAGAACTGTTGGGTTGTGCGAGTCCCCTTTGGTTTTGTTCCAGGACAGGGAGGTCAGTGTAACAGTCTCCACACGTCACCGAGTTCTCATACAGCACTGAGAGCCGTTAAAGAGCCTGAATGGGCTTCCAGAGTGGGAGCTCTATGGAGGAGGTCAGAATCATGGGCTCTGGGAGCCTCAAATAAGGGTGTTCATTTTGACACTGTTGGCACTGGGGACTGGCACTTTAACATGGCAGAGCATGCCAGCAACACTATGGTATATATTTTTTTTTATATTTAAGACACTTTGGAGACTGTCTGAGCTACCCATTTCTATACATAGATAAGGCAACTGCTTTTGAATTTGCCAACCAACTGATCTGCTGAGCCTTTACTCACATCTGGGTTCCTGAGGGAAGTGTCGAGGGCGAGGCCTGGGCCGAAACCCGTCAGTGATTTCACATTGGTGGAGGTTGGGAGGGGTCTTCTGCACTGGGTGAAGACGGAGAAGGCCAGAGACTTGAGGTGCTGGGCGTAGAGGTACCTCTCTTCACTCTTCACAGGCTGGAGCAGGTACTCACAGGGAACAATCTAGAAACACAAAGTACACAGATGTAAAACAGTGATGTGTTTGTCTTTACGTCATATCTGCTGTTTGACACCAGAGGAAATGAAGTCACACCAGATCAGTGGTTCTCAACCTTTTTGACTTCTACGCCCCCCATTGTTCAGAACATTCGCCCAACACTTTTAGTTTCTATACATTAAACTGCAGGATACCATAAGGTTTAAGAGCTAAAATGTTCTTCAGGGTTCCCACTCTTATTAACTAATGAATTTACATGACTTTTCCAGTTGTTCATAATTTACTGGATAAAAAGAAAAGCTTTTTTTACTCGCAATTCACAAGCTGATAAAATCTGACAGCATGGCATAGCTACAAAAACATTATAAAAGTGTGCATGGAATTTTAATATTTAACTATTTTCCTACCAGCAATTTTTTTTCCAAGTTGCCAACCACCACCAGCATTTTTGATCATTTTGACTAGAATTTCATGGCTCTGAGAATATTTTGTTGTATCAATATCTGAACATGCAAAAAAGAACAGAACAAAAAAATCTGTTTTATTCTAGCTTCAAGCATCTTCTTGAAACATCACTTCTTGAATGTAGACAAGTTTAATAAAAAAAAAGCAACACTTTTAGCTGAGAAAATTATGTTTTTAGCAAAGCCTACATCTGGATCATATTCAGTACGACGATCAATGCATAGATGCAGTACATTGCTTCTATTAGCACCCCCCAAAGCTTCACAGTCCTTTACCACTTCCTGGATCAACATTTCACTCTGTAATATTAGGCAGTTTTCATTTATATGCTGTTTATTGTTAATCGCATTGTTTTTCATATGCGTCTGCTAACATATGAGATTTCTTGTTTCTCTGTCTTCCTTGCCTGTATTTTTGATCAGATTTTTAATCACCCACATTCTGGTCTCATTCAGAAGATGCAATATAGTGCATTGCGCATATAACAGTGAAAACAAGGAAAGCCGTAAAATCTCATCTTTGGCGGGGGAAACGTTTTCTCGTAATAGACAAAACAACTCATGAATGGTGGAGAAAGAGTTAACAACATTAGCCCCATTATGGATTTTTGAAAATTACTATGCATCCAAAGTGTGCAACAGCTCTGTGTGAATATAAACATCCTGTAAAGTTGTAAATCTGATAGTGCTCCATATATAAAGTTATTGTCTTTCAAAAAAAGAGTCGATTCAGAGTCATGAAAACAAGTCGTTTTTAAAAGGAATCTTAAGCGGTTTCAAGTTGACATCAACATGAAACAATAGCATACTGCCTGCCCACTTGTTGCGCACACAGATCCAGGAAAACTGAACCCCCCTCCATCCCTCAAACACTGTAACGGATTTATGTGGATAGCATCATGTCAAGGAGACGCTGTGCTCTGCACTGTGAGGGTAAATTCGTTAGGGTACAGTTAGGGTATTTCGAAAAACTCCGTTCTCATTTCCTCCATCTTCAAAATCATCCTACATCGCTGCAGTACCGACACAGAACTTACAAAGTAAACGTGCAAGAAGGGACAATTTTGAAATTGGATGAGAAAATGAGACAGGAGTTTTTCAACATACCCTAACTGTCTTGAAACATCGCAAAGCTAGACAAGACAAGCATTTGTGGTTAAAAAGTGTATAAATATAAATTTTTTGTTAAGAAAATGACAGATAGTTTCGCTAGATAAGACACTTATTCCTCGGCTGGGATCGTGTAGAGCCCTTTGAAGCTCCATTGAAACTGCATTTTTTTAACCTTCAATCCGATGAGCACCACAGAAGTCCACTACATGGAGAAAAATCCTGGAATGTTTTCCTGAAAAAAATGTAATTTCTTTGCGACTGAAGAAAGAAAGGCATCAATATCTTGGATGACATGGGGGTGAGTAAATTATCAGGACATTTTTATTCTGAAAATGGAGTAATCCTTTAAAAATTGTCGGTCTCATGTACTCTGTAGCATGCAAAATACGCATTTAGTTGTGTTCGTTCCGCGCAGCTTGTAGGTCTCTGGCTAACCAGCTAACAGCAATATCTGTTCGCTCGCAATTGTCTAGAGATGTGTCGATGAATAGTGGATGATTGTCGTTCTGATAAAGAATATAGCAATATGCTGGTGTACAAACTGCAGTGCTTTATCAGTATGTTTCTGCGTTGGGCTAACGCATATACCATGGCTGTTTGGATGTTTAATGTAATGGTGATGGGCGTTCAGTTTCCGACATGCGCTGCACACAGTAGACCAATCACAACAGACTGGGTCATCAGACCAATCACCACAGATTAGTGTCAAGCAAACGAGAAAATGAATTGTTGAGCGAACCGTTTGGGAGTTGTTGAAAACAAATAAGATAAAAATACATGCATATTATAAGACACTGAAAGTGTTTTTAGACCTTGCATGCATGTCAACCTGTTGTTGGGGACTCTCAAAACCAAAATAGGAACCTTTCATAATCCATAATAGGGGCACTTTAATAATTAATGACATTACCAGGTGTAGAAATCACAATTTTAAAATTAGGGTTCTTCATATACCTAAGGTTGAAGACAATGGGAACCCTGGTTCTTCAAAGAAAAAAATCTTTTTTTAATAGCAGATTTTAATGCTTGTTTCGTCTTCTTTCAATTGAGTCATCTTGGCGCCCCCAGTTGAGAACCACTGAGCTAGACTTTGCTCCATCGGCTTCCATTCACATGCATGTGAACATCAGCCTAAAATGTTAAACTGACTTCTGAAGATGTATCCACTGTAAAGGATGTCATGCATCAGCTGCTGTATCTACCTGTACAAATACAGAGTTGCGGATGTGAGCTGGAAGACCCTGCAGCATCTCCAGGTAGCAGCGGAGGAGCCCCAGTGTCCACATGCTTGATTGCGACGCCCCTGGCTCCGCGTCCTCATATGAGAAGGGGTCCACAATATAGATCATGATGGCAGGTGGGTAGGTGATGGCGTGGGAATCTCCGTCTGTAGGAACTCCGACCTTTTCTCTTTCCATAGTGCTGATGAAAGAGGGAAAGGAAAGGGTCTTTAATGTGTTTTACAAGTTACTTCACATTTTGACAGGACTTTAATTGATACATGATGCTACTATTATGACAGGAAAAGGCAATGAATGCATTGTGTACCTCTCTGGTGGTTCAGATGGCCCCTGAGTCTGGCTGTTGACGGCTGAATTGTCTCCAGAGAGGCTTGAGTTCTGGGTGACAGCCTGCTGGCCCAGAGCCCCAGACTGGGAGCTGTTACCTTGGACTCCCATGCTTCCAAAGGGAGGGAACGAGCTGGGCTTGGCAGACTGGATGCTGCTGCCCTGAGGGCCTGAGGAGGAGGAGGGGGTGTTATTGGTGTTGCCTGGCAGGCCCGAGCCACTGTTGCTGGCAGCACTGTTGTTGTTGAGGGCGGAGCCTCCGGAGGCCATTGAGGTTTGGGAGTTCGAGGAAGCGGAGCCTGAGGATTGCGTGGAGGATGATTGGGTGGAAGAAGGGACAGGAGTTGGCTGAATGAGGAGGGAGCTGTCCAATGACTGTGTAGCGAGGTATGGAGCTGAAGAAACACAAGATAAAGATTAGTGAGACAAGTACTCTAAGATTTATTTCCGTGAAAGCAGGGATAACAGAGAGAGATGGGTCTTACCGAGGTCATGTCTGCAGACTTGGGCAAACAGCTTGAGCTTGGCAAACGCATCACTGCTACCACTAGCTGCTTTCAGGAACCAATCACTGACTGGCTGTTCTGAGAGCTTCTTGGCAGCAGCTCCACCCACCCTAACAATGCCATCAGCATGCACTTTGGAGATTGGTCGATGCTGACCGAGCTTACAAGACTGTTGGGCAGAAACAGAAAGAGACCAATCAGAACACAGAACAGAGAAGCCAGGAAATGTTAAAAAAAAAAAAAAAGTGAACCATGTTGTTGAGCAGGTAACGGCAGGTGCATTCATTTTTAACTTGAATTTGCAAGGCTTAGTTATATTGTATTATTTTAACTATTGTATTCATAAGCATATTGTTTTGTTGCAAAAAATATTTCACTGTTTACTACATTCTTCTAGTTTTTTACCCATAGTTTTTATTGGCTAATGAATCTGAAATCTCGCCCATTCACAGGAAATGTTGAAAAAGCAAGGTGAACAGTGGACTTGGAAATTTAAAGATGGACAAACTCTCACCTCATAGACCGCTGTCAACTCTCTGAAGAAGCTCTTGGCTCCAGCGAGGAGAACGTCGCTGTCCGGGCAGAGGACCAGATATCCCACATCTCTCTGAGAGCCAAAGGGATCCAGCAGTAGCTTCTCCCAGTACGGTAGACCGAAGGGAGACAGCACCACAAAATCATACTCATACCCAACCAAGAAGGTAGGAATGGGCAGCGGCTCCGGAGACTCATCAGTGCCTGGAGAGAAGCAAAGAAGGAAATTAAGTTACAGTTAGAGTGAGAGGTGAGTGGTATCAAGGTGGCCCCTGGCACCAATTTCAAAGTCCACTAACAATCTTGTCAATGAGTAATTTTGAACATTTCCACTCCAAAAACCATGACTGCCTTTTAGCTCAACAAGTGCTCACCGTAAGACCCTCTTCCAGCCATCTTGTGAAACTGCTGCCATGTGAGAGGCCCCTGGACTCCCCATGAGCGAACAGTCCTCTTCTTCTGGATGGCATCCTGAAGAACAGGTTGAAGAGAGAGGAGAACTCTCAACACATCCTGAGAGCACAGCCCGCTCACATCCACTGCTATAGAGAGAGAGAGAGAGAGAGAGAGAGAGAGAGAGAGAGAGAGAGAGAGAGAGAGTTAATGTTTAATACATACACTCAAATCTGTCAATATTCAAAATTTACTACCATATATAAGCATAAGTGGAATACAGATGATGCACTGAAACAAATCTTTTATCAAAAAAATACCAAAACTAAAGTTCTCATTTAGGCAAAAAACCTAAACTTTTTGTAATAAATAAAAAATTTAGAAATGAGTTCAATGAGTTCAGAAATGAGGCATCTCTCAATATTTCAGCCACACCAATTTTCACTCTGCAATCATTTTGGTCACAGTGTACCTGTTGTTGCTTATCTATGCTTTGTGCATAAAACAGATGCTTCCACTGGCTAAACATATCATCCTAAAGCACAATTTCAGTCCATCAGTCTAGCCCTTCAAAACCATTTCATCCAAAAACTGAAAATTCAAATTTGCTTTGCTGTTTTGGCTAAATATTTCTGGTTTCTAAAATATAAGGCAGAACACAGAAATGGTAATATGTGATCAACACTCTTAAAACTGTAAAAGGAAGGACTAAGAACAATTAACTGTTCACTGTCCAGGAAAGTGTATTCAAGTAGGCACGGTTCATACAGATACTATAAAATGAAATTCCAGGACTTTTTTGATTTTCAAGAACTTCAATCATAGATCTTACTTATCAAACAATATATTCTCTTTCAAATTCTAAAAAAAGATCAATAAAAATGATTCTGGAATTTGCGGATTGCAAATCATTTAACTTTAATTGAAACACTGTGTTTTGGGAATCATTTGATCAATTGATCCGGTCCATCTGTTCCTCTTTACACGTCTTCAGCCATGCTTACACAACATTGTCAGTACTATCACTGACTTAGCTCGCTAGTTTTCTGACATTAACTGAAATAAGCGAAAATTATGCTTTTTAATTGTGTGAATTTCACATGAAACAATATGTGCTTACTGAAAAAATTAAACACTTATTTCATTAGATATATTGTCTTTCAATAATTCAAGCACCTTCCAAGTACCTCTTCAGGAATATTGCTATTATCAAGGGTTTTCCAGACCTTAAATTTAAAAAAGTCAAATTCAAGCACTTTAAGCACCTTCAGCTTTGATTTCATGTTATCATCTTCTCTTTAGTAAATATGAAATGTCGTTTTCCTTTTATGATCATATCTGTGATAATTAAAGTACCAGCTTAATGAGGAGCATTGGTTTTACTGTAAATAGAAATGAAGTGTGAACAAATGGCAAACATGCTCTAGTCTCTCACCGCTGCGTTTGGCCCAATGGTGCAAACACGTGCTCTTCACCAGCGTCTCGTCCACCTTCCCACCGGACATGTTATCCATGAACTGCCGCCCGTGTTCTAGAGCCAGGTAACAGTCGTTGTGGAAGTCCCTTTCCTCCACACGCACACACGATGGTACAGTGGCGCCCCCTGGCCCCTGGGAAGACAGTCCCTCCGGGTCCAGTGGCAGCATGGGAGAGAAGGGATTAGTGCACTGATCCTGCAGGAGCGAGATAAGCTCGTCCGGGACTCGATCCTTGCCTCCACCCCCTGTCTTCTCCAGCGACATGCTCCGTATCGTCTCAAAGCGCTTCTCCGCCTCCTGGCTCACGTCCGAACCCCGTCCAATGATATCCAGCTCGTCTTCCAGGAAGAGGCCGGAGCCATTACCGTAGCGCCGGTTGACGACTGCACTGAAGCCGCAAGTGCAGGGATACTGGGCCTCCATGTTGGGGTCGCTGATGTAGATGCCCACGTCGGCGCCTTTGATGTTCATGTTGCAGACGCAGATGCAGCAGCTGTCGAAGTTGCAGTCCTTGAACAGGTTCATGACTGACTCCGACAGGATGAGGTTGACATATAGGCTGTGGGCTTCGGGGATGGAGGGAACCGTCGCGGGCTCAACGGAGTTGAGCGGCCTGCAGGTGGAAGGCGTCGAGGCTGGCGAGTACAGGTCCGAGTTCTCGTATTTGAGGGAACCTTGCACACTGGCTGGGCCTCTGGGGGTCCGGGGTGTCCGTGGGGTTCGAGGAGTGGGAGCTGAGAAACGAGGCGTGGCAGGGGATGGGAGGATGCTCGTGCCGCTGTTGCTGGGCGGAGCGCTGTTAGACAAGAATGGCGTGTGGGTCTGAGGGGTGTATGTTTGGATGTACTCATGCTCCATAGCATTGTTTTCACTAGAGTGCAAAAAGCAGAAAAAAAAAAAAGATTAGGTTAAGTGGGACAATACTTAAAACATCTCGTCTATTCTCACTACCATATTGGACATTAAACAATAGACATATATCATGAGCTGCAGTTTTGTACTTGTATCCTAAGAAGACCTCTGGGGGGAGGGAGGGAGAAACTATTTTTAGACAGACGGTCCAACAGGCAGCTGTGCAAGAAATGAAAGCACAGCTTGTGCCACATGGACCGTACGTGTGTGCATTTGTGTGAGTGTGAGAATGCCGAGTGTGGCTCCCGGTGGCCTTTAAAAACAGGCAGGCGTTTGAAGGTCCCCCATTTGAAGACGTGGCCCTCTCCCCCAGCTGCTGCGGGTTATAAAAGAAGCCTAACCAGCTCATAAAGGGCTTTTGGACTGACTTAAACAAACGTGGACTTTACGACCAGACTTATCGCCCTGTCATCGGCTATTCGCAACACCCACCTCCCCTCTCGATTTCACTACATTTCTACCGACATCAAATATAAAGTTGAAGAACACAGTGTTCTTTTTGCTCTCTGAGATTAATGTATGAAAATAACTTTATCGGATTATTTTTTCATCTGTTTCAATACAGCGCCACTATAAAGAGACAATACAAGTAGCGTAACTCGAACTTCAGACTAACAGAATGAAAGAGTGTTGCTCAGCTTCAACCTGACACAGGTTCAAATCATCAAATGAAAAAGCAAACCAGACGACAAGATTGTGAATAACTTTGCATGAATAACAATCAGATGTGGTCGTCTGAGCAAACAACGGCTATTCAAATAAACCGGTCCATGAGAAACTGAGCAGCTTGAGTGTGGACACTGAAGAAGCTCTGAGATAAGCAGCTTCTAAATATAAGAAAATAAAAGGACAGTGGCAGCAGATGGATTTGACAGGCTAATTACCAGTGTGTTAACACCTGTTCTTCGCTTTTATTCTCTATTCGCCATTACTAAGAACAAGAGGTGTGTGGGTGTAACTGATTCCACAGAGCAGGGTTTGTACTTACAGTTCTTGGGTGAACATTGCAGAAAATTATTTCACCCCAAAAAAACATCTGATGAACTTTTTTGCATTGTGCCATATTTGTGAGAAAGAAATGTGCTTTAATGTCAGAATGAACCAAGTTTTTTTTTTTTTTCCGCAAAATATATTTTAATTTCATAATTTTTATTTTGATTCAGGGGTGAAATATGGACCAGACATTTCTTTGTGAGAAAAGAAAGTCTATCCCACTTTATATTTGGTGGCTTTAATTACTATGTACTTACATTAAATTAATCATTTGATATGATGCACTTGTGTGCATACATGTTTTTACAATGTACTTAATAAAATAAAAAAAATATCTGCACCTACCCATACCAACAAACTTTAACCATTACCTGTATACCACCCCAATAGCAGCAAAACAATATAAACAATATAAACACAGTAAGTACATAGTACCATAGTATCTGGAATCTGAGTGTGCAAAAAAAAAAAAAATTCAAGATATTGAGGAATTTGGCTTTAAACTTGTCCAAATGAAGTTCTTATTAATGCACATTACATGATGTATGGCATAAAAAAATATATATATATATACATTTTAACCCATACACATTGTTGGCTATTGCTACAAATATACCCATGCTACTTAAGACTGGTTTTGTGGTCCAGGGTCACATACAAAGTGGGACCAGATTCTCTTAGTGCATACAAAAAGTTAGTTGCTCATATAGCAGGTTTAGTACATTACACCCCAGATGTGAAACTCACCCATCCTTGCTGAAAATGGACATAGCAGGTACAGAGTTGAGTAGCTCCAGTTTTCCCACTGTCCAGCTGGGCCTGTAAACACACTCATCAGGCAGTTTGATAGGGGGCAGGCACTGACTGGGCAAAGACTTCAGGGGGGCAAACATGGAGCAGCCCACAAACGGCTGACACAACTCAGGCTTGTACACAAATGAGAAATCCTGGGGACAGAGATCAACAAAGAAAGACAAAACAAGTTTAGAGATCACAAAACATTTAACTAACTGCATTAACTGAAGTGCATTCTGACTAGCTGTGATTCGTCATGTTGCTTTGCACAGCATTTTGCTTTCAGTGAGGACAGAAAAATGACTTAGCACTGGAAATGTACAGCACGGCACATGGCGTACCAGTCGTATTACTAATCTCACCTTGATTTCAGAAGGTTTGGGGCTGCAGAAACTCTCCTCTACCTCAATTTTAAACTGACCACCGAGAGCAGTAGGGCCATCTAGAGTATTGAGACCAGAGCCAGGCTCCATACACCCATACTCTTTGTTCATGGGAGAGTAACCCATGTTGTGCTGCTCTAAAGACGGAGGCGTAGGGAACATCTGGTGTAAATCAGCCGTGCCTGAGGGATGCAAGAGCAGAGGGGAAGATGACATGTAAGTGAAAGGATGCAGGGGACGATGCACAATACGTGCATGATGAAAATGATCATGTTTTTAAGATCTAATAACCCTATTTCCTACTTACTAAAAAAAAAAAAGTAGGAAAGTCAAAGGTGCTCTACAAAGAACTTGCTTTGTTTGGTTTATTAAAAGGCATATAATATTACAGAACCCATCATTTTTGCATGTTAAGGAAAACTAACAGCCTGTTCCCACTCAAAGAAATACATGCATGATGTTCCTGCTTGTCTGTGTGCAATGCAAAAATGGTCAAAGTGGCCAGCAGGGAGCAGTATACAGAGTTTGAATGATGAAGTAAACCTTGTATATTTATAGAGACAGAGACTGTGCTCACTTATACAGGAGACAGGGTCCAGTGTGGCTGGCTTTGCCTCCTTGCTGCCAAACTTCTCATCTGCTCCATTTACAGCTCTCCGTGCCCCAGGCTATGGAGAAATACACAAATTAGCCAAAAATCAGAGCTATGATTTCATTAAAATTACAGCAATTTTTCTAAAGAAAAAAAAAAAACATTTCCATTGCAACATACCCTTATTTTCCAATAGTAATTTTAACAGTAATTACATATTGATGATGCATTTTAACATCTAATTATGTACGGTAATCACCTCACGTCATTGTGAACATTTAACAAACCAGCAAATTTATTTTCACACACTGACACACTGAAAAAAGACACAAAATAGCAAGAGATAATAGAAAGACAGCTTGATACTAACTGTTTGTTCGTCCTCATCTGAGTTGAAGAGGTTGTCCAGGTCTTTGAAGGAGACTGCCAGGTCTGAATCATGTATGAGGCTGGTGGAAGCAGCCCGGTTATGAGCCGCAGCCCGCTGAGCATCTGAGAGTGAGAAAGAGAGAGAAAGCTTAACACACAGGCCTGTTCTCCAGTGTAACCACAGCCCGGGCTTGAGAACATATCCGGACGAGCCCTTTCCCTCCCTCAGTGAACACATTTAACCTTTATGGGCAACAATACACTAAACTGACCTAGGCGGTCAACAGGGAAACTATTTCAAATAAAATAAATGGACTCAGGGTTTGAGAGGGGTTCATGAAAGTCACTGGAGTGTAACGGGACAGTACTTACCATCTGATAGTGCAGCACTGCCATCTTCTCCCTGTAAGAGAGAAAAATAACATAGCAAATGTTAAAAAAGAGATAATATATAATGCAGGGATACACAAAGGTTATGTTAGATTAGATATGCATCGTCCAAAATGTACTTTAAAATATGAATCACAAACGAGTTGAGGCAAATGTTACCTTAAAAGGACTATTGCTACCTAATTTAAACCTTAAAATAACTCTGTTTGGTACAGATCCATATTTTTTTTTAGTGATATTTTGACATGAAGAAAACCAGTTAATGTAGAAGCTGTTTCTCTTCAGAGTAGTCCTTAATATCTAAGAATCCGGGACACATTGATTAACTTCTTCCATAAAACACAAGAGTTCAGAGTGCATCAGCTCATGAACACATGTTGGTTAACAATCACATAGAAGCAGCCAACCAATCAGAAAATGTGACCGCAAAAGACTGAAGGAGAGTGTGAAAGCATATTTATATTTTACCACCAAATGCTATCTTCCACGCACAGAATAATAAATAACGCTGTAATATAAGATAACAGCACAGGCTAATGGGACTGCGGCTTTCCCTCTGTGCCTTACAAACCCACCCCAGACCCTTAACCTGCCCCTCATGCAACCTGCACATCTCAGAGCCACTATTACAATGCAAGCTGCACGCTATGCAGAGATTCATTACGCCGTGCATAATTTCATTACGCTGCAGGCCGTCTCTCTGCATAAAGAGTGTAATCTGTTCCTCCGTACACACACTTCACATCCTAATGACCAACTCTGTAATAAACGCCTGTACATGCAAATCACTCCGCCCCGTAATCGATAGCAGAACCCTGGGGTGGAGTACAGGAGTTAGGAAGGCAATTTCCTATGTAGACTATGTATTTTACAACAAAAGATGCCGCTGCATGTTTACACGTAACAGACATGTGTGTTATAAATGAGTTTGTGCTGCGCCATATGGCCTCCATTACTTAAAGTCTCCTGTGACAGCAGAAAGTGGCTGTAAGGTTACCAAGACACACAAATGACGTGTGATTCTGAGAGTAGGCACCAAAAAAGCTCTTACGAAACAATGAAGTAACGGAGTACAGAAGGACAGAGCTGATTTTTGTTAATCCTTCGCAGCTGCCAAAAAGACACTTAAAGTATGTGTGAAAATCCAACAGGAATGGGAGAGACTGTGTTCGCCCCCTCTATTCATGCTTTCTCCTCCACATTTGAGGGTGTCAGATTCAGATCTCAGATGGGAATCTCCTATGAGCTGAAGACAGCAGACATGATGCCAGCATATTACACGCTACACTGCCAATCGAGAATCTGTGGTGGCTAAAATTCCTTTTCACATGGAGTCCATGTGAAATGGTATTCACAACCCTTTTTACTTCCGTAACGTTGCATGTTTCCAAGCGAAAATTAAACTGGCTTTTACCACTCATTTACCATTCAGAAGTCTGGGGTATGTTGAAAAACACCCATCTCATTTTCTCATCCAACATCGCTGCAGAAATAACGACCCGGTGTTTACAAAGTGAACATGCAAAAAAGATCAAATGGCCTTTACAAAAAAATTGACTATTCTGAATATGAAGGAGAAGAGATGGGAGTTTTACAACATACCCTAACTGTCATAAACAGGAATAAACACACAGAGCTAGACCAAGACGAGCGTTTGCGGTTTTTTTTTTTTTAATAACTCCTTTAAGCAGTAGAACTGTTTTTATCAATGACTACAATGTTTCTTGAGCACCAAACCAGCATATCAGAATGAGTTCTGAAGGATCATGTGACACTGAAGACTGAAGAAATGGCTGAAAATTCAGTTTTGCTGTCACAGGAATAAACTACTTGTAAAAAATATATATTAAGAGAGAAAAAAGTTATTTTAAATTATAATAATATTTGACAACATTACTGTTTTCACAGTAATTTCAATCAAATAAATGAAGCCTCTGTGACCATAAGAAATGGGAAAAAAAAAAAAAAAACACTTACCAACCCCAAACTTTTAGTTAGCACAAAGAGTAGTGCATTATGGGATTAATTTTGCTCACCTTGTGTTTCTTTCCCGGTTCTCTATCTCCCCCAGCTTTGTCTTTCTTATCCGAGAAGGTGAACTTAACATCTCCGTCGACAAAGGCGTAGGGATCGACCTCAGGCTCGTGGTCGCCGTCTGTGATGGCTGCAGCCAGGTGCTGGTTCTGTCGCTGCAGGTACGTCTGGATCCGTTCATCTGAGACCTTGAGCGGCCTTTTGGAGGCAACCATTAACCTGGACAGGACAAAAGAAAAACAGGTCAAACCATGACTGAAATATTATAACACTAGGGATGTAACGACATCAAAAATCACACGATATGATGATATTGTGATATGAAGTCCACAATACAATATTTATTGCGATATAAAAAAATAAAAATAATAATAATACAAAAAAATTTCAGTGTTTATTGTCCTTACATTTCATCATTCAAAATGTTTAATGTTATATCTTGTTTTTATTCAGTAAATAATACATCTCTCAAAAGAATATTAAGCAGACATATAACAATCCACGCTTCTTCCAGTGTACAGAGATTTACAGAAGTATTTTGTTGTTAATTAGATCCAAAAAAACACTCTGATGTGGCAAGCTATCAGAACCAAAACAAACCGAAAACCGTGGTTAAAAACTGAGGTACGTATTGAACCGTGAACTAACTGTATTGTTGCATCCCTAGTGCCAACCCATGTTCTTAACTAAGAAAACTAAAGTGAATTGACTTGTACCTGAACTTTAAAGGCGACTCAACCCTCTTTTTAGTTGTAATATACTGTCTCAGTCTAAATTACATTCACACTGGTGTTTTAGGAAGCAAAACAAATTAGAATATAACAACAACAACAACGACAGTAATAGCCATATATTGTAAAACAACAGCACTACAAAATGAATGAAAATGAATATTTAATAGGTATATTATTTTTGTTTTATACTACAGTAGGGAAATTACAATGCTCCTTTCCTAATTTCTACACTTGAAAGAGATATTTTGAATTTGGACTGCATTTAAACCGCTCACTGTCAGCAATTCATACGGTTTTAAGCTTTTATTTTGAAGGAAAACTCCAGGTTTAGTGTAAACAGGCTTACAAAAAACACGCCTCACTGCAATTCTAGTGAAACACTGTAATCATCTGCCACGAAAATAAAGCATAACTGGTGGCCGCTGCGTTCCCAAATGTGTGTTAAACTCCCAGCGCATGCAATAAACGAGTTTGCTGCATTCATTCACAGTGAACTGATCTGTTCTGAGGCACAGAAAAAAAAATGATGGGCTGATCAGAAGTGCGTGCTTCACTTTGCCTTTGAAACGCTAGCAAAAACAGGCTTGATGAAATTTGTGCTTTCAGTTTTAGTTCGTTTGACAGATACTGTGCCAAAGCATAATGACCCAAAACACAACTGTTATGTTAGAATATGATTTATGATAGATTATATTTGAAAAAAATTACACTTTTGTGTAATTACACATGTGACCACGCTATTGATAATATCGTTACATCCCTATAAAACACTACTTGGTACATCACACTGCAGCCAAATATATCACCCAGACCAATCAAGTGGCCAATATTTGGGATTAAAAGATTATCATTTTTTTTAATCAAAATGAACTTCCAGAAAACCTATATTAGTTAACAATTAATTACAATGCTATCTACATGCTTTAAAGTTCTATTGAGTTTCAAATCTTTACTTGTGTAGGTATGTTACGTAAATTCCCTCTGTGTTGGTTCTAATGGTATGTACCAACCACTGTCCTCTCACACAGATCAGACCACTGTAACTCTGATGGGGGGGTGACAGCGCACAGTGGCGCTGGCCAGAGATTAAACCCATTTTGAGGCCCCAGAGTGCACAGGAATTACACTGGGCCACAACAGCAGAATAGACACAAGAGGACACCAGCCAAGTGCATACTGGGATTGCACTGCATACCATTACATCTCACTGCAGCCAACAGAGACAGCTCTCTAAACCTCTCTTTCCTGATGTTGGGCAACTCCAGGCAACTACTGTAGAGTGAACACAACACAGATGCAAAGCACTGGAATGTTGGAATGTTCACGTACGTCAAAAATTCTTGTATTATTTAAAACATCAAATATTTGTGAAGAACACACACTAAAAACATTTTCAAACCAGACATTTTTTGTTTCTAGTGAGGGATTAGGAACATTTTTTTAACTTAATACTATCAACAAGCATTCTTCCAGGAAGACAACGGCACGGCTGAGTGATGTGTACACTTCATTTTGTCATAACACTGCTGCTTCGTGAATTTACAAGGGGCATAAAGTTGTTGCTTTCAATAGCTCTCATCCGCAACGGGTTTAGAGGAAAAGTTCATACTACACGAACATTATTCACACGAACGTGTCCAAACATTCTCACACAGGGCCAAATATCAGTATGACCAACAAATGTTCCCCCTTTAACAGATTCAACAAACGCCATCCCATGTTAATAGATGTGACTTTATGGACTACACGTAAAACCAAATGTTTTGTTTTTTTTAGGATACAAAGTGGCCTACATTGACAAATGTGCATTCCTCTAACAGTATACACTACTAGTCAAAAGTTTTTGAACAGTAAGATTCTTCTTTTTTTTTTTAAAAGAAGTCTCTTCTGCTCACCAAGCCTGCATTTATTTGATCCAAAATACAGCAAAAGCAGTAATATTGTGAAATATTTTTGCTATTTAAAATAACCGTTTTCTATATGAATTAGGGCTGTCAAACGATTAATAACGATTAAATATGATAACAGTTTGTCTAATATGTGTGTGTACTGTGTATGTAAATACAAACATTCATGTATATATTTAAGAAATATTTAAAAGTATATGTATTTATTTATATTTTTATATAATTTATATCATATAAATAATTTTGTACACAACATATTTCTCTTAAATATATACATTCATTTGCGTGTATTTTTATATACATAATAATTACACACAATACACACACGCGCGTATATTAGGCAAACTCAAACTTTTATTTTGTATGCGATTAATCACAATTAGCCGTTTGACAGCCCTAATATAAACATTTTAAAATGTAATTTATTTCTGTGATCATAGCTAAATTTTTAGCATCATTACTCCAGTCTTCAGTGTCACATGATTCTTCAGAAATCATTCCAATATTCTGATTTGCTGTTCAAGAAACATTTATTATTATTATTATCATCATCAATATTTAAAGCAGTTGAGTACATTTTTCAGGATTTTTTGATGAATAGAAAGATCCAAAGATCAGCAGTTATCAGAAATAAGGATTCTTTGAATAGAAAAAGCTTGGAGTCAGTTTATTTATTTATTTTTTTTTTGGAAAATAAATTATAGAAATTAATACTTTTATTTAGCAAGGATGCTTTAAATTGATTAAAAGTGATGATAAAATTTATAATTTTACAAAATATTTCTATTTCAGACAAATGCTGTTCTTCTGAACTTTCTATCCAAAGAAACCTGATAAAAAAATTATACTCAGCTGTTTTTAAATTTTTTTCTGAACAGCAAATCAGAATATTAGAATGATTTCTAAAGGATCATGTGACTGCTAAGTAATGATGCTAAAAATTCAGCTTTTAAAATCACAGGAATAAAAGAGGTTTTAAAATATATTCAAATAGAAAAGAGTTATTTTAAACAACATTTTAAAACATTACTGTTTTGCTGTACCTTGGATCAAATAAATGCAGGCTTGGTGAGCAGAAGGGACTTCTTAAAAAAAAAAAAAAAATATATATATATATATATATATATATATATATATATATATATATATATATATATTAAAAATCATACTGTTCAAAAACTTTTGACTGGTAGTGTAGGCATGAGGATTTTAATCATCATATATATTAGCACAAATACTGAACAAACTGCAACAATTTCATGTATATTGGAAGCAGTGTGGGTAACCGTTTGTTGATTTAAGTTTCTGGAGAAAGTAGATAAGATGTACACTTTAGCAAATATTCTTCACACAAGTAAACATGTCACGACTTAGTTGGAGACTGTCATCAAACAGCACTGGCACCAGTGTCAAATGACCGTGCTTTTAAATCAAGGTAGCCACATGGGAGGCAAGTTTCCTTTGGTGCTTTTCTTGGAAGTCAGAAGGGTAGTGCATGTCACAAGAGTGTCAGTGTTGAGCATGTGTGGATGTAAACGCAACCTTATTTCACCCTTTATTTATTATTAATATAAACAGTTTCATAGAAATATTAACCATGTAATTGCAGTAGGTTGTGAAGGTCCATTTCACACATATCCCGCCTGCATACTCAGGTGGCTTTTCAATCTCATTCGAAACGCATGAATGTCACATTCAAAACATTTATTCACATGGACTATATTAACAATGTCCTAACTACCTTTCTGGGCCTTGAACATGTCAGTTGCATTACTGTCTTTGCAGAGTCAGAAAGCTTGAAGTATGTAATTAATGACAGAATTGTAATTTCTGGGTGAACTATCCCTTTAAGGTCCACAAGCTGGTGTTTAACAGTATAACATGTTCATGTCTACTCTAAATCCCCACTTAAACCCTTGAGTGTTTGTATGCACGTGTGAGATGGACCCATAATCTCCTAGTTCACAACAGTGCTAGGCCTGCACATTAGTGAAATATGATGTCAAAGGGCGCATCGCGAGGGATTAACACAGTGTGTGCACTCAGAGAAAGAACATTCGACACAGAACAAGAGTGTGTTTATGTGTGTTAGAGTGAGCGGTGCGCAAGGCTACATCACAGCTATTTCAAAACACACAGCTTACAAACAGACAAGGACGTATGAGGTACGGTATTGGGGGCTCTTGCTAACAAACTCTGGCTGCTGGAAATAAAAGCTCTGAGCGGAGGGGATTAAAGGGGTCCACAGGGTGGTCCCACGCTCACTTTAGAAACACAGTTACTTAAGCCATTATTACACAACACAAATGCACAATGCAATCCTCCTGGCTGTTTACAGGTTATGGAGAGCTTTAAATCCAAAAGATATGTACTTTCAGTTCACTGCATTGTCGGAGGCTTCAGGGAGGTTTTACAAGAGAATGTAAACAGAATGCGTCTTAAAGGGGACACATGAAGAAAAACTGGATTTTTTTTTTCTTGCTTCCTTTTGAAAACATTGAAGCCAAATCGCAAAACGTCTCTCCCTAATCAAAAAGCTCATTTAAAAAAACCCTGCAAAAATGGGCTGTTCAGAAATCAGGTTATCAGATCGAGTATGACGACCCAAATTTGCATATCAACATCTATTCGGTATTCAGTAAACTGGCCCACCCTGTTCAACAATGTCTGTATGCTCATACCAAAATGCAATATGTACTAGTGTCTGTGAATATTAAGCTGCAAAAATACTATTTAAATATGAATCCTGCATGTTCTGCGTGTCTCTGGGTGAACAAATGAGACAGATGCACGTTTCATTTACTACACACAAAATGATGCATGCGTGACGCTTGCAGTGTTTTCAGCCTCTGCTGCCTTAGTATACACAAACAATCTCTAAAGCTGCTCAGACAGTCACTTTATAAGCATTATACTGTTTCTTGCGACAAAACTATCATCATATGTGACCCTGGACCACAAAACAAGCCATAAGGGTCAGTTTTTCTAAGTAATAAATAAGCTTTCCATTGATGTATGGTTTGTTAGGATTGGACAATATTTGGCTCAAAATTAAGTTTTGATATATTTACAGTTTTTGGTAAAAATCTGGTTTTGTGGTTCAGGGTCACATATATCCAAACAGAAAATCAAAGATCTTCACAGCAATCCGTCAAAATAAAAGTTTAGTTTAACTTGAAGAAACTGACAGAAATATATTACTGAACGTAATAGTAATAATACATTAGCTTTTTAACAAAATCAATTATTTAAGGATGCTTTTGATTATTAAAATTTTATGAAACCATTAAAATGGAAGCAATATAATGGAAAACAGAACTTGGTAAAAATGTGTGGATCTTAAGAATAAATTTGTTAAACTTTTAATAAATTGCTGTTAAAAATTTCATGATTTCAATTAACTGGATATGCTTTTTGATTAATACAATTTGAAGGGTAATTCAAATCAAAGGTCAACCTTACCATGAAAAAATAAAGTTTTTACCAAAGGTTTTTACTTTACTGATAGCACAGATGTCAACATTTGGTGGCCCATGTGAGGTCTCTCTTAAAGTTTTTAAAGCTTTTAATTTTTAGTGCATGATTTTCCATAGTCTGGTAAGGGATATTTTCAGGCTTATCCAAAACAGTACATATTCCTCATAAATAAATACATTAAAATTAAAATTAAAATAAAGTAACTATATTTTCTGTGAAGAGCCATTGTTTCTCTATTTGTTGGGTATTATTGTATCTGGTTTGTGCATTTTCACTCACAGAAATCCTACATAGTACGTAGTCTCTCAAAACCGGTGTCCTTTCTTTGTCATATCCATATTTCCTATTCTTTTTTTAACAGAAATTTGTGCATAAACTGATATTTTTCTGATGTTTAGACCATCAACAAGGGTTTACTAAAATATAAACAGATGGCTCAGTATATTGGTTACACATACATTCTCTAAGCATTTATGCGTCACATCCATAACGCAAAATGTCATATCCATCAGCTGGATTTGTCCTAAAGCAGAGTCTACAAAAATTAAAACGGAAAAAATGGAATCCGGAAAATTAAAACGGAAAAACGAAATTTGGAAAAAAATAATTTCATAGGACCCTATCATCCAATCAATGGAAGACAGAGGGAAGCGTTTTCTATTATTTTTGCTTGTTGGCTCAGAAATTACATCATTTACCTTTAAGTAACTGCATGAAATTGTGTGTGATGCATGAAATCATGTGCGATACTCACTCAGTAACAGACATAATCCCTTCAGCGCCGAGTGACGCCTCTTCTCTGAGTTTGTCTCCTGGTAGTGACGGCGTGGGAAACTCCGCATCTTTCCTACGTGGCAGGTTGAAGAACCTCCACGGCGCGTGACTCCCGTCATCATCCAGGTTTACTGCTGCGCTGACGTACGGGGTGGGCTCCAGGGGCTCAGGGTACGCAGGGGGAAAAGGCTGGGTGAGGGGTTCTAAACGGGCATCATCTGGGCCCTTTTGGGGCAGAAGGCATGGCTCTGCAGAAGGAGGGTAAAAATGTTGGCTGTGTGGTGTGGAGGGGTTCTTAATGGTGTCTGAGGCTTCCTCGGCACGTTCGCAGGGATGAGGACTAAGCGGCGGTGGCTGAGGAGAGCCGACCATCTCTGTTGGGCCGCTGCTGCACACGGTAGCTCCGCCCCCAGTGTGTAGTTGTGGAGGTTTCGAACCGGAGCTCACATCAGATGGGCGTAGCCCAGGAAACCGTCCACCCTCTTGACCTCTAAGAGCCAAGCGCTGGCCGGCAGAAGCGTCGGTTTCCATAGAGGAGACATCTTCACAGACCGAGTTGCGATGGTGGAAGGGCGTCTGCGGGCGTTTTTGCTGCTTGTCACCCTTTTCGGGCTTCTCCCCAGCTTTGTGCTTGATGGGCGGCTGCTGTGTCTGACCGGCGGTGGGCGGTTGGCCAGGCGTGCTGCCTGCTCTCTGCTTCAGCGTTTTGTGCCTGATAGGGTAAAGATAAAAAATATTTTAATACAACAGATAGATGAGTTATGAACTGATGACATCATTAATAAGAAAGCCCATTACTAAACACCATATTTTTTATTCATTTCTTTTCACTGTGAGAGTTCATAACATTTCTTTTCAGGTTTAATAGGCCTCCGAGACTCGTAACAGAGAAATGTAACAGTTTCTTAATTAGCTCATTATTTAGAATTTTCTAACTATTATTGGATCCATGAAAAAAAAAAAAACAGTCTTGAATAAAGATTCTCTGCTTGCCGAGTCCAAGGACAGGTTTAAGAAACCACCCTTTCAACAACAAGCGCTCCGCTCCTATCAGAGTCTGTCTGACCTGATAACGTGTGTCCACACTTTCTCAGAGATATGTAAAGCACAACAGCTGCCAGAGCTTCCCTGTGGGTTTTCTTGTACAGTGTATCTCGTTTATAATGTTGTTCTTGAGAGGCAGTCACCATCTCAAGCTCCACAGTATCTCAACACACAAGCCTGTAGCTACAAACATGCTTTAGGCTTTAAATACACATCTTTCATCCCTCCCTTAAAAAAATGCAAGGCTTTCATAACAACCACTCACTTCACAAAGCCAAAAAAACTTTGGTTTGCTTCAGATATATGCTTCAGCACTGTACATGTATGCATGTTAGCATTTAAGAAAGAGCCTGAAGCATATAGTTCGCGTGTAGTGTGAGGAGTTTGGGTGGGGGTGGGGGTCAAGGCACTTAATTTAGCCTGTGTATGCAAACAAAGAAACCACAAGGTACTTTGAGGTTGGAACTGAGATGGTCTAAGTATGTAGACCTATGTGACAGTTTGGAGTCAGTCAGATATGTAGTAGATAGACAGCAGTATATACTTACAAACTACTGAGTTACATCCAGATGTCTAGAACTCTGTCGAGAAGTCGAGGGTAAAATTATACCCTTTCTTATACACACTCAAAACAATTTCACATGTACACACACAACACCACACAGAATGCTAAACAAGCAGAAAAACTCTTGGTCGATGCATGGTCATTTTCACTTCACGGGGGGACTCCGAGTAGCATCACACCTCTCATGCTGGGTCTCTTCCAAAAAACATATTTGGCAAATGACAACAGTCCCATGGTGCCTGGCCTTCTCTTGGCCTGAACTGAACAGCTACTCAATGAAGAGAAAGAGAAGACAACTAACAGCAAGACCACACAGGGCTACATGACAGTAGGTCTGTGTTAATACTACTTAAAATGCTCAATGAGTGTTTGGGCTTAATCTTTTTAGTACTTGCTTCTGGTTTATAAAACCATTATCCACCTTAAGTAGGCACAGAAAGATCTGGACTATGTCGATACTAAAAATTCATCTCCTTTCAAGTCCCTTCACTGCAATATTAGCATGCATCTATTACACTAACTACACTTTTACTACTGAGTCGGTCAGTGAATCTACAAGCTAGTCTAAAATCTGTAAACACAAGTTATTTTCTGCCACACACATTGTTTATTAGTAGCATGTAACCAGCAACAGTTTGAACAGTCTGTCACAGATTAATTACACTGTTAAACTCAATAGCAATATTCACAGACTCTAAGAGATGACAGCCTTATGTTTTTTGTAATACAAAATATTTTGCTTTCATTTGTTCTATTGCTTCTAAGCTGAACTAGACTCCAAGAAGCAAAAAAAAAAAAAAACAACTTTATGCAAAAATTAACTAAAAGGTGATATTGCCCTCTTTAATTATGAAACGCATACACACTCAGAGCTCTGTAATGTTTCTTGGTGTCAAAATTATAAATTGTATTTTAACTGTTCTGCTGCAGAGCCACACTGGAACATATTTGACCAAATGTTTTTCTTTAAAAGTTTCCATACACATCTAAATCTGACTACAAGAAAAGTTCATGTAGGAGTGTGTAAAACACGCATGAGTCACAAAACCACACAATAACATGCAAGTGGAAGGACCAAAATGAGCTGGGTACAGCCTGATACATTACATACAGATATGAGACCAAGAACCACAAAACCAGTCATGAGGGTCAATTTTTTGACAGTGAGATTCATACATCACCTGAAAGCTGAATAAATATGCTACCCATTGATGTTGATGTATGGTTTGTGAGGATAGGACAATATTTGGTTGAGAAACTATTCGAATATATCTGGAATTTGAGGGTGCAAAAAAAAAAAATAATAATTTAAATACTGAGAAAACTGCCTTTAAAGTTGTCCAAATGAAGTACTTAGCAATGTAAATTACTAATCAAAAATTAAGTTTTGATACATTTACAGCAGGAAATTTACAAAATATCTTCATGGAACATGACCTTTAATAAACACCCTAATGTTTTCTGCCATTAAAGAAAAATCTATATTTTTGACCCATAAAAATATACCCATGCTACTTAAGACTGGTTTTATGGTCCAGGGTCACATATACATTCAACACATGGAGGCTCTGAATATCTAAGCAAGTTAATTTCTTCCATCTATCAGAATCAGAGTAGGACTTATAACACCTTAACACCATCACTCAGAAACCGGTTTCTCCGGTTTTCACAAAGAGCTTATTTAATACTCCATGACAAATGCATTGCCTGTCATTTTACAGAGTGACAGATGACACTACAAGAGCTGAAAAGCGATTAGTGGCAGCAGCAGTGTGGGATGGTTAAACAACGGCAGCCTATGAGAATACAGGACTGAGTGAGTGTGCAAGTCTGTACCTCGAACAGTTGCAGCTTGATCTCTGTGTGGAATCGACAAAGTCCCAGGTGCCCACTTTCATCAATGTCTCCTCCTCGCTGGTCCCATTGGAGGCTGTGGCAGAGAATTTCCGTCTGCAAAGACACAATAAAACAAGATTGGAATCAAACTCTCTGAATCTTCTAAATGACTTCTAAATCACAAAATCTATGGTACGTTGAGATTGTATCTTGCAATTCTGACTTTACAACTCACAATTCTGACTTTATTACTCACGATGGCGAGTTTATATCTCGCAATTCTGTAACTCTCAATTGTGAGTTAACATCTTGCAAATCTGACTTTACAACTCACAATAGCGAGTTTATATCTCAGAATTCAAACTCTGTAACTCGCAACTGTGAGTTTATATCTTGCAAGTCTGACTTTGTAACTCACAAATCTGACTTTATAACTCACAATGGCAAGCTTATATCTCAATTCTGACTTTACAATTCACAATAGCAAGTTTATATCTCACAATTCAAACTTTGTAATACACAGTTGTGAGTTTATCTTGCACAATTTTGACTTCATTTTTCAGAATTCCAAGTTTATATCTTGCAAGTCTGACTTTGTAACTCACAAAATCAAGTTAATACTCGCAATTCCGACTTTACAACTCACAATTCTGACTTTGTAACTCACAAAAGCAAGTTTATATATCTTGCAAGTCTGACTTTGTAACCCACAACTCCAAGTTTATATCTCGCAATTCTGACTTTGTAACTCACAATAGCGAGTTTATATCTGCAAGTCTGACTTTACAATTCATAATAACGAGTTTATATCTCGCAATTCATCTTTGTAACTCACAATTGTAAGTTTATATCTCACAATTCTTAACTTCATTTCTCAGAATTCCAAGTTTATATCATGCAATTCTGACTTTACAACTCACAAAACTGGCTTTAGAACTCACAATGGTGAGTTTATATCTTGCAATTCTGACTTTGTAACTCACAAATCTGACTTTGTAACACAATAGTGAGTTTATATCTCGCAATTCTGACTTAATTTCTCAGAATTGAAAGTTTATATGACAACTCTTTGAATTCTGAGAAAAAAGTCAGAGATTTGTGAGTTACAAAGTCAGAATTGCAAGATATAAACTCACCATTGTGAGTTATAAAGCCAGATTTGTGAGTTGTAAAGTCAGAATTGCAGTCGAGTTTGAATCACGCAATTTTGAGGGAAAAAAAGTCAGAATTGCAAGATGCGAATGTGACATACAAAGTCACAATAACGGTTTTCCATTTTTATTCAATGGTGGAAATGGGCTTCCATTGTATACATACTGCCAAGTTGTGGTTACACAAATGTTTTTTAATATTTCACTGTTATTGTCTAGGAAAAACTATTTTATTGAACACACCTTAACCTTTTTGAGTAAACGCAGATGTGTCATTAAAGGTAGTACAGTCAATTATAGGATTATCAGCTTAATTTAAACAGTAAGAAAAATGTAAGAAAATTTATGAAGTTATTTTTTTCGTGAATAAACTGTATACATTGTTAAATGTGACAACACGACCTTTAATTAATGAAATTTTAGCTTGGACAGTGTGCAAAACTGTTCCCAAGATTGAATTGATGTCTGATGTTAACTAATGTTAAAAGCATTAAACAATCACACATCTGTGCAAATTCTGACTCGAAACCTTATAGACACAGACCTTGCGTAACAACTAATCTTGATCACTCCTAATTGTCTTTTCCCCCCTTAATAATCAGTAATAAAACATTCTGTGGCTCAGATATGCATTGTACCAGTTTTAACAGTGCATTGTTGCTCTGTGAAAAGGGATTATCTGATCTCACATTCACTTTGAGCTCATCTGAGGATGTCTGAGCACACTTACTTGTTCTGAGCTCGGTTGATGTTGCACTCCTGCCAAACGCTCTCAACCACCTGACTAGCCATCCTGCGTGGAATTTTGCCACCGTGATGACTGGTGCTGTCAACACTGAATCCATCCATCGCCACCGGCAACCGCATCCACTTCTGTGCCGAGTGAGAGTGAACTAGAGAAAGAAAGAAAAGACAAAAGGTTTGAGAGTGTAACGGATGCTGCCCGTGAAATGAGATGGGCTTGAGTTGAGGTTGAGGCATGTTTACCTGTCTGAGCCTCCTCAGGTGAGGTGGGAGGAGTCAGCGTCACTGAAGAGATGGCGGGGTCACGGTTTGAAGCAGGCACTTGATGGCCGTTTGAATAGACAGCGGTGCAGTGCGAGGACCCCATGGGTGTTACAGTGGGGATGTCTGACTGCGGGACTAACACCAGGCATGAAGGATACACCATGCGCACACCACCTTGAGAAACAGCCACACATTAACACCTTATGAATGCACACTTTGGGGGAAAAAGAACATGTACTACAAATGAAAAACAGTATTTTCAGCAAAAAATGTATTGCTCGTACATTACAACCATTTTATTTTCCAGCCTTTTAACTAAAATACATTTTGGTCCAACTCACCAACAAGCACTTCCACTGCTGCCAGTGAGTCGTCCTCCCAGTCGATGTCCTCCATTTTGTCCTCTGTGCTCTCCTTGGAGGTCGGGCTGATGGGATAAAACTGGTTCCATTCTTCAATGAGCTTCTGTGTCGGAGGGTCAGACAGCTTGAAAGACTGACCGGTCAATGTCCCGTTCAGTCCAAATGGACTCAGAATCACTACAGCAAAAATAAGAGAAGCGATTCAGTCATACATACTACATACAGTACAAAACACAAGAGATACTGCATAACAGTGGCATAAAGGTCAAGAATCTGGGACGCAGGCCTGTCACGATTATCTAATCTAATTGAGATTATCTGATATATTCATAATCATTGTGCTCTTTTAATCCCAATCACAGACTGCCACTCAAATAAGGAATTTTATACAAATATAAATATTTGTCCATTTTAGGAGATGCTTTTATTATGATGATGATGATGATGATGATGATGATGATGATTATTACTACTACAACAATAATACAATTAAAACAGCCTAGGTCACACAAAACAAGTAAATGAAAAGAGCTATTATACACACACAAAAAAGGAAATATATAAATGAATAAATAAAATAATAAATTACTGACAGAACTTAATTTATAAAGCTAAAATATTTTTAATTTAAATAATAAACATTTTTATATATTATACAATTAACAGAAATATTATCTGACCTAATCAAGATTATTTGAGATCGTAATCATTGTGCTCTATTCATGTCAACCATAGATTGCATTTAAATAAGGAAATTTTATACAAATACGCTTACAGAGATGCTTTAATATTAATATTATTATTATTATTATTATTATTATTATTATTATTATTATTATTACTATTATTACTACTACTACTATTACTACTACTACTACTACTACAACTACAACAATTAAAACAGACTAGGCCACACAAAACAACTGTAAATGAAAAGAGCTATTACACAAAAAAGGAAACACATAAAATAATAAATTACTAACAGAAATTATACAATTTATAAATATAAAATAAAAATATTGTAATTTTTAGTAACAAAAATATTTATATATTATACAATTAACAGAAATATTAATTGATCTAATCGAGATTTGAGATAATCATAATCATTGTGCTCTATTAATATCAATCACAGATTGCCATTCAAGTAAGGGAATTTAATACAAATATAAAAATGTGTCCATTTTAGGTGATGATTCATCATCATTATTATTATTATTATTATTATTATTATTATTATTATTATTACTACTACTACTACTATTACTATTAACACAGACTAGGCCACACAACAAGTGTAAACAAGTTATTATACACAAAAAAATAAATAAAATAATAAATTTTTAATAGAAATTATACAATTTCTAAATATAAAATAAAAATATTTTCATAGTAAGTAATATAAAAACATTTATGTACAAATATAAAAATGTGTCCATTTTAGGAGATGCTTTATTATTATTATTATTATTATTATTATTATTATTATTATTATTACTATTATTATTATTATTATTATTATTATTATATATTACTACTGCAACAATAATACAATAGACTAGGCCACATACACATTTTTATACACAAAAATAAATAAATAAATTAGTAATTACTAACAGAAATGATACAAATTATAAATATTAAATAAAATAAGATTTCCATTTTAAGTAATACAAAAATACTTATATATTATACAATAATAAATAAATAATATATAAACATTTAACATATTAGGTCAGTCTAATTTCTGCAATAGTTCTGTACAAAAGACTGCATTAAGGTGCATTATCCTTACACTGTGAAAGACATGAGCAAAAAAGGCTATTAAATTGGTAAGTGCAATTAGCTGTATGATACTTAATAAAGTCATAATTGTGACAGCACTAGCTGGTACACAAAGTGACTCACCAAGACTATGTAACGTGCATCGCTGAATAACCATTTTGCCCTTGAGTAATTCACCTATCCTAGGATCCTAATTAGTTTTTGTTCACACATTCAAGTGCTTGTGTTAACATGATAGTGTCAAAAGAACTACAAAATGCGATCAAACGGCATTTATCCGGAGCTGTCCTTGGAAAGTTGCCCCAAACTGGTTCTTACAATGTAGAAAGCCCAGCATATGTAGCAGAAACACATGAAGACTAAGGAGCGTGTAATCAGAACAGGGCCAAAGCAAATGAGTCTATGAAGCGGGGAACACTGTACAAACACTCCCGCCTGGCTCTCTCTCAACCGCTCCCTCCACTTCTGTTCCTCATTAACTGTGGTCTTAAATGACTCCTCCACTACAGCCAGGTCTCTTTCCTTCCTCCTTTCTCTCAGACACTTTCCGAAAGCCTTTCATATCAACACAGCCTCCAGTTACTGCCAAGCAGTGCTCATTCAGAGCCCATAAACCAACTTAAATAAACAGGTCACTCAGAGGGAGAGAGACAGAAACGGGGTAAAAGAAAAAGACGAGGTGAAGCACAAATGTGGAAGCAACGGCATCGGTTTTCACATTATTGGTATCTTACCAAAACACTTCAGTTTCTCAAGAGTGGCTCTGCTTTCGCGCCTAAAAAAATAACCGAGGTAGGTAGTAACACATTTTCCCAAGGAAACCTCATTCTGTACTTGTGTGTTTCTTTAACTGCCTTGATATATTGATCCACATATTAGGGGTTAGGAGGAGGAAGGAGCTTCCAGGGAGAAAAAAGGGGGGAGTGGATGAATCCATCCTGTGTCCTTCCATTAGCCGGCTCATTCCATGGCCTTCATCACACAAATCCATAAAAGCCACAATGACAGAGGACACCTCCGTCCATCCGGAAGAGGTATGGGAAGAGGGAATGGGGGCAGGGGAATGCTATACAAATGGAAAGGAGGGACGATTCATCTTTAATGGGTTACGGCGGCTTAAATCTAAACGCTCAAACGGAGATAGTTATCCTGTATTATTTCGAAAAAACAAGCTTGTTTTGTAGACCAACTCTACAGACAAAAATGGCTCTTTTAATATCTGATCGAGCCAAGGTGAGGGGATCAGAATTCATTTAGCCTCTGAATGTCCAGCTCGCCAAAACGCATTACAGTCTCCACTGAGATGTGCAAAATATTTACAGAAAGAAAGCCCAGCGTTGAGCTGTCTAGGTAGGTGGTGAGGCAGAAGATCAGAATTTGCATGGCAGGGGAGCTCGAAGCATTGAATCCACTAAACGTCGGCCATCATTAGAGAGGGGTCTGCTGCTCTGGTCCGCATTTGATTGGGGGCATCACACAGATATAAAGCAATTTTCAGACAAACAGGCAAACAAACGTATTCCAATATCACACTGTTCACCTCACATTTATTCTGTCAAGCAATCTGTGCACTACCAGTCTCTCTCTCCCTCTCTCTTCTGCTCGGTTAAGTGAGCTATGAGTTCATTACACCCCTCTCACTGCTCTTTATGAGGTCATAGTCGCAACACTCGCACGCTCACTAATCCGAGATTGTCAGAAACGGTGAGCGGCAGACCAAAGGAGATCGAGGGAGAGCAGGCGAGCAAGAGAAAGGTCAGCTGGTTCCAACTGACACATCACACATTCCTGATTCACTGCAAAGGTTATTCGCCTATCAGAAGGATGAATTGTGTTTTAAAATGTTCATTCGCAGGAACTGCAAACAATCTCAATTATGCAAAACAATGGCAGATGTGATCGAGTGCACGGCTGTAGCTGTAGATTGGTCAATTCCAGCTAAGCTGAACTGAATGATACTGGATGAATTTCATTTAAAGGTGAGAGTCACAAAATTAAAAGGAATGTTTCCACTGATAGACCTTGGGTACATAAGAGCAACTGAGGGCTTTGTAATCCCAGGTAAGGTCTTTAAGTCAGCATGAAATGTAAATTGCAATCGAATTTTTGTCCCTATAGTGACGTAAATCCAAGGGAAATGGCTTTCCAAACAAGAAAAAAAAGGCTGGGACTTGATTTTGTCCATCGGGAATTAATTGGATCGTTGTCGTTTGCTAATTGCTGCCATCTCGTGTGAGTGACAGATTGCTGGAGGGAAGGCTTTATCGCCCAACGCTCACACCAGTCAACAAGTCATCAGAGAAGAGATGTTGTTGTTAATGTTTTTGATTGAAGATTTTGAGATGTGAATAAGAATTGTCCGTTTTGATTTTATGCTGACGTTAAACAAGCCTAAATCTCCTAAAGTGCAAAGATTTCCCTTACAGGGACACAGGATCATAAATGGCAATATGCCTTTCTTAAGACCTTTGTTCATCTTCAGAACACAATTTAAGATTTTTTTTGATGAAGTCAGAGAGCTTTCCGACCCTGCATAGACAGCAACACAATTTGGCATGTTCAAGGCCTAGAACAGTAGTAAGGACTAGGGGTAGGAATCTTTAGTCGCTTCACGATCGATTCCAAAACGATTCTTGATCTACATATTTTTCCTAATTAATTCTTCTACAGTGCAAATGCATCTTTACAACTTTTTACATTTTAACAAAAAAATTGAAGTTTCTATGCATTTTGTTTATAGTTAGAATCACTGTATGACAGTACTGCCATCTTAAAATTGGGGGTATGAATCTTCACTAGTGTCACGATTCGTTTAGAGTACAATTATATCCTCAATTTTCCATATTACTGCACATAGTTACATTTTCATTTAAATTTTATAATCAAATGTATTGTGCAAAACTTGTTTTTTTATTTTAAATCAAATTACATAAACATGCTACTATTTAAAATAATAACTTATTTAAAACAAGCATTCTTTAACTATCCGAAAGTTTACAGACAATCAGTTATGGGTTGTTGTTTTTTTTTCCTCAGCATTATTGGTGTTTGATTATTACTGATGAGATCACAGACAGTGGCAGCTTTAACAGGCTGCATTCACACTAATGCACAGATCTATTTCAACATATCAGATGTTTTGCCCTGCTCTGAAAACATAACTGCCTGTGTTTCCATCAATTTTTTTGTATAAAAGTATTCAGAGATGCAAGTGCATTTAACCGCAGCCGCAAGCTTCAGGACAACAAACACAAAGTGCACAAGAAAGTTTGTCAGTACGAGAGTTTCGTGAATCTATTCCAAACTGCATTCCAAATTGCATAATGAAAGCATATTTACAGTAAAACACTGAAAAAAAAATGCAAATGGAAGCACACATTGTCCAGCAATACGCACAAGTCTCACAGCACATATCCTGTCCAATGAAGTCGTCGCAATTGTCTCTAGCGCTCACACGTGCCATATGCGTGTGAAAAAAAAAACAAAGCTCAGAATCAATTCAGAATCATAGAAGAGAGAATCGCAATGAATTGGAGAATCACTTTTTTTTCTCCCACCTCTAGTAAGGACATTTTTAATACAGTCTATACAACATCAGTGATTCAAAGGTAATGCTATGAAGCTACGAGAATACTTTTTGTGCACAAAGAAAACAAAAGTAACTTTATTGAACAATTTCTTCTCTTCCATTTTTGCGTTCACGAGAGTATGCATAAATGTGCATTCCTCTGATTGTAATCAAGGCGCAGCGCATCCAGGTTCTATGTCCTGCGTCAGCAGCATCACATGCATGCGTTGCTCTCGTGAATGCACGCTGAAGACTGACAGGGAAGAGAAGAAATTGCTCAAAGTCATTATTTTAGTCTTCTTTGAGGACAAAAAGTTTAGTAGCTTCATAAAATTATAGGTGAACCACTGATGTGGCTGACTCTTTTATCAATGTCCTTACTACCTTTTTGGACCTTAAATGTAGTAATTGCGTTGCTGTCTATGCAGGTTCAGAAAGCACTCAGATTTCATTAAGAATATCTTAATTTTGTCTTACTGGTTCGAAACAAGGGGAAAAAATATCCCTGTAATGTGACCATCACTAACAGCCTTTAACATTTCTAGTGTACTTAAAAATATGTTAAATAAAAATAAAAACATCAAATCATATAGTTTGTTTAAGTTTATGCTATTAGTATATACACATCAATATCAACAGTTAACAAATGATTATAAACAACATCAGGGGGGAAAAAAAGACAAAAGTGATTATCGATTAAATATTTTTACATCTCAATGTCCCAGTTAAAACATTTTTAGGATTTAAGGATGTGCAGATATCTGAGCGCTGCTCATGTTACCGGTAATAAAGGATGCTTTCCTTTTCCTCAAGCACCTAAAACAGGAAAAGGTCTCTAACACTATTTCTGTATTTTATTTATTAATTTTTTTCAAAATACAGAAGGGCAGACAGGATGCCACTGGGCTTTACTAATTATAAACCTCATCTTTCTGATAAAAAACTAAATACTGGAAAGAGAAAGGGAGAGAGGAGAAACAAAATAAAAAAAAAAAAATATATTTAAAAGCGTATCAAGAAAAGAGTTCTGTCACCTTGGAATGGGCTGGAGGCCTGCTGGGCCAGCGTTAGGTGCTCCTCGCTCAGATGATACACGGGCTGGTGCTGGTTGATCTCCACACTGGTGCACACATTGCTGTCTCCATGCAGGAAGAACGTGAAAGAGCAAGACAGGTGTTCTCTGAGAAAGAAAGAGAGACAGGTGTTTAAGCCAAGCAGCAGCACATGTGCCTCAAAAGAAAAAAACAAAAAAAAAACATGGATTAATCATAAAGATCCAACAACTACAGATCATCTGCCTGGATTTCTAACGTGCTTTGTGAGTCATATAATCAGCGCCAGTGAACTCTTGTGAATCATTTCACCGCCATCTGATGTGATCATTAAATGCCTAAGAGAGAATCTGATTCATTTGTAACTCTAAAAACAGTATTGTCAATATCTCAAACGCGTGAGAAACATCACACGTCACTGAGAAGCAAGTGTCTGCTCTTTGACCTCAAGGATTACACTGTGTTTGACCCTTCTCCTCATGAATATGCATGAGGACCTTTAATATACGTAAAAGGACAATAACACTTCTTCTACATTAGTCACACCCTGAGCTCTGTAAAGCCTGAGCTCTGTGAAAATCAGTCCAAACTACGCCAGCTTCTTAATATGTGCTTAAAATCCTTCGTTCCGCGGTGCATTAGAGTTGCTCTGCTGATCTAGAATCATCGCAGGCATTAAAGCATCTTAAAGCAAAACTAGTCCACTGGCAAAATTACTAAACCAGAAAAACCTCTTGTATTTCCATGAAATGTCATTGCATTAAGCTTTAAAAAGGAAACGTTTGTAAAATAAAGGCAAGCTCCTGCATGAATTAATTATGCTTACTATGACAATTTCCGCATTTAATATTGCTCATACTTAAGGTTAGACATCTGAACAAGCCCCTAAACCTAAGTATTAAACTTCAAATGACACAAAGTTTATGCCACGGGCATGTACGACATCCCAAATAATGCGGTTTGTTGAGAAGAGGCATGCTATTAGTTTTCTAAGCAATCAGATCAGACAACAACTTGCACTGAAGTAGGGATGCAAACTATATCTAGGGATAAGAATCACAAAGACTTGTTCTTTCGACCCTAGCAACCACTCAACACCTTTGCAACTACCACAACACTTATATTAGAAAGACAACTGACTATATTAGAAAGCGTTTTTGGATGCATCACCAGCCGTTGTACAGTACAGTGTTAGCTGCTCCAACTGCTTTATAACGACGGTCATAAACCCAAAGAGAGTCTCTCTAAAAACAAAGTATAGGCAGCATGCCATCAGTATGGACACTCGCCAAACATCTGCATTTAGAGAGCGAGAGAACCATGGAAGAAGTTCAGCCACTAACCCACAGAGACAGACACTGATTTGCAACTACGTCACATCTGAAATGAGTAAACACGCCACACTGACCCCATGCATTACTACAGCTCTTGGACTTTTCTAGGGTGAATGTTTTACAGCAGGATGCCCTCTGTAGAGACATTATCGCAACTGCGATCTGACGCCATTGCTCCGCTATTTCAGTCACACACGTTTTAAAACTTTCTCAACAACAACGTGCACAAAAGGAGGCTCTCTGAGTGAGCTCAGTACTGCTGCACCATCATATTTGATCACATGGTCTACACACACAGTGTGCTCAATAACAGCATGCTTCTGAAGTTCTCTATTCAGCAGCAGACAGAGGAATCAGTGTGTGCATCATTGACCAACCCCAAAACAAAAACATGACCTGTAACCGCTGTTCCTCCCTGACTTCACACCAGACCAGGGTCCAAAAGTAACACTCACTAAATTAAACTGAAAAGAGAAAATAAAGGGAGCAACACTAAATCGCAACTTATGCAAGTTAAAAAAGATAGCTCACCCAAAAATGCAAAAACTGTCATTATTTACTCATGGTCCCCATTGACTTCCATAGTATTTATTTTCCTACTATAGAAATCAGTGGGGACCAGCAAATCTTTGGACATTCAAAATATCTCCTATTGTGTTTAAAATAAGAAATAAACTTATACAGGTTTGGAACAACATGAGGGTGAGTAAATGACAAAATTTTCATTTTTGGGTAAACTATTCCTTTAAGACACCTTATCCCTGTGCATTTCATCATCAGAAGGTTATCAACAGCCAAATAAAAATACTTAAACATACACTACTATTCAAAAGTTTAGGGACATTATTTATTTTTTTCATTTATTTATTTCAGCAGAGAGGTAATCAATTGGTAGGACACAAAGTTTTTAAACAGTAAGATTTTTAATGTTTTTTGTTTTTTTAAGAAGTCTCTTCTGCTCACCAAGCCTGCATTTATTTGATCCAAAGTACAGCAAAACAGGAAAAATTTGTAAACATTTTTACTGTTTAAAATAACTGAAACTTAAGCTGAATTTTCAGAATCATTACTTCAGTTACATGATCCTTCAGAAATTAATCTAAAATTCTGATTTTTGGGAAAAAAAAAAAAAACAGCTGAGCAGAATTTTTTCATGCTTCTTTGATGAATAGAAAGTTCAGAAGAACAGCATTTATCTAAAATGGAAATCTTTTGTAACATGATAAATGTCGTCTTCATCACTTCCACATCAATTTAAAGCATCCTTGCTAAATAAAAGTAATAATTTTTTTCATTTTTTCATTTCATTTTCATTTTTGAAGGATCATGTGACACTGACGACTAGAGTAATGATGCTGAAAACTTAGCTTTGATCATAGGAATAAATTACATTTTAAAATAAATTCAAACAGAAAACAGTTACTTTAAATGGTAAAAATATTTCAAAAAACTGTTTTTGCTGTACTTTGAATCAAATAAACGCAGACTTGGTGGACAGAAGAAACATCTTTGAAAAACATTACAAATCCTTCTGTTCAACTGTTCGACTGGTAGTGTATATTGTCACAAAAAAAAAATTCATTTCAAATAAATCCTGTTCTTTTGAACTTTTGATACCTTAAATCACCATGGTTTCTACAAAATATTAAGATTTTTGACACTGATAATAAGAAATGTTTTCTGAGCAGCAAATCAGCATATTAAAATGATTTCTGAAAGATAATGTGACACTGAAGACTCGAGTAATGATGCTGTAAAAATTCAGCTTTGCCATCACAGGAATAAATAATAAAATTATTTCAATGCAAAAAAAGAGCAATAATATTTCACAATATTATCTTTACTGCATTTTTGATCGAATGCATGCTGTCCTGAGCATGAGACACTTTCCAAAAACATTATTTTTAAATAGTACCAATCCCAAACTGAACGGCAGTGTATTTTTAACAAACGCAAGTGCAAAACAGTTTTATAGTCTCCGCACTAGTCAACACAGGCCAAAAATAGAGCTAAGGGCACCACTACTCCTGATGACACCAGCTAATCACGATGAGTGCGCATTTCCAGAGAAAAAGGAAGAAAAGAAAGGTTAAGGGGTCACAAACAGGTAACATGACCCTATTTGTGAGGTTTAGAATGGAGAAAAAAAAACAGAACCAGACTAATGAAAAAGAGCATTAACAAAATTAAGACCAGCTTGTGGTGAGAAAAACAGCATGAGAAAGTACGAGAAAAAGAAAGGAAACATTCCACAGCTGTAGTATTGGGCTGTTACTGACTTCCTGAAAGCAGTGGCTCTGGTCAGGGCGTAGCAAACTCCTACTACAAAACCCACAAACACACATCACATCTCAACTCAACGACTTTAGACACGCAGCACACCCAGGCACACAAACAGGTGGTGTCTGCGGCCCCTAGGCCGAGCGCTTTGAAAAGCATCCCACTTACTTTACATCTAATTGTCTTGCATTTAACTGTGTTGTCATGTTGAGCGCTCAAAGAGATGCTAAACGAATCCCGCTTCAGTGGTAAGACTGTGTTACAGTGCTGTTTTAACTAAAGCTAAACCTATTAAAACAGCTTTTAACTAAAATAAAAAAAATAGGTATTAGATGAAAATTTACCTAAAATTGAAATGGAAACAGAACATATAAATATAAAAGCTACGTCAAAAAGTTAACAAATGCTGTAATAGCATATAAATAACACTATAAATCACTGATTAGTGTGAAATGAGAAATGATGTGGTCATTTATTCCTCACGTCATTTTTAGTTTTGAGCCAACTATCCCTCTAACAATCCACATGACAAACTGTCTGTCTTCCATCACCAGACCAATAGCAGTAGCAAGATCAGGTGATCAACTGTAGCACATGCCGTTACACACCCTCCCTCCAAACCAAACCCCTGGAAGACGTCAGCCAGAGTACTGAAGTGCATTACTAACAGCAGCGTGTTTACCACAAATAGAGAACTGAGACTCTCTGAAATACCTTCAGATTAAAGCAGTCGACCACAGAGCAACGGCAGTTAACACACAAACACACACGGTCTGCTGCATCCATCAAAGATGCTCCAAACAAAGCCTTTATACACACAGAGGAGAACATCCTCTCACTCATTCATAAAGCGTGGCCTTTAAACGAAGCGCTTAGAGTCAATAAGAGAACTTAAAAAGCCTCTAGACTCGATGACTAGAGCTCGTATTCTGCGCGCTTTAACTGTTTGCCTCGTCATAACAGCTGAACAAACCCGGCGAGACTTTTCTCAAACAAAACGTTTGTTAGTCAACAGTCACTTATGCTAATTAAATGTTTATTGATCTTATGTAACAGGCTTTCACTAAATACAAAGCCGACGTTCGAACTAAAAGAGGACCTGATTGGCTGCACGCCTCGGAGACTCTCAATCCTTACAAAGATTATCACGACAGCCGCACACGGATGGGTTTTAAAGCACACTTTAACGCAAAATTCGCTTTTAAAACTAATAAACAGAACACAATCAACAACGATGCTCCCTAGATACTGTATTTGGCTTTTCAAGACAGAAAAATCAAGTACTTTTTTCTTTTTATCCACATCTAGATTAATTTTTTGCATCCGAGCTGATGTAGATTTACTCCATAATGCTCCTTGAGCCAACACACCCTGACTTCCTCAATGCACCACCCATAAATTTTCACCCTCAAAATGAAACTTTACAGGAAAAAGGACTATTTTAATCAACATGCTTTTTCAAAATAGGGGGAGGTGCCAGACCAGAGACCCTGGAACATCTCCATGGATTGTAAATCTCTCCACAACGGACACTGCACACACACACTCCCTTGGAGCAAAGATAGGAGCTTCTGATGAAGTCAAGGCCAGAGTGTAGCGAGCTTCTGAAGAGAGGAAGACGGGACGATTGAGAATGAAAAGGCGAGAGAAATGGATAAAAATGGAGAACAAGAGTTGACATTTCAGTACTGACCCGATATCTATGACCAGTATGTAGTGTCAGCGAGTGAGTGTGTGTGAGTGGAGAACAGGAATGGGAAGTGAGAGAGTAGGAGTTCAGGAATGTCAGGAATCTCACATCAGTCTTGTGGAACTGAGCTCAGAAAGCTGCAGAGAGGAGCTGTAGTCTGAGCAAGGCTCTAAATTTATTTTCAAGATTGATAGGTAGAATGACAATAGAGACAATATAAATGATATAATCTGGACATGCATTTGAAGTTACGCATTAATCAACTGTGCGCGCACATACTGTTTGTTTCCTATACAAACTGCAATGACATGGGGTCGCAATTTGGGGGATCTGCAGAATTATGTTAAAAGTTATTAAACATGGTCAAATTTGTAAAACAGAGCACCAAACTCGGACTGGTACCTAAAAGCATAAAGACATCTTTAAAGCTATGCCATTTTGAATATTGCCTTTAATGCAGTGTGTAATGTAATAGCTGTTCGTGAATGCAAACAACCTGCAAAGCTGTAAAGCCGAAAGTGCACAATAAATAAAGTTACTGTCTCCCAAACGAAAGATCAGACTCCGAACAGCCAGAACGAGTCGTCAGAAATTCGAATCCCACTACCCGTCACAGTGTAACATATCTGCATAATTCCCACTTATGTTCTACATTGGCCGGCCGTGACGAACTTGACCCGCCCACAAACACGCCATTTTACTAACGACTGCTTCTCTAATCTCAGAATTCAATATGGGATGCACAAAACTCTTGCTCTTGAAGCATGGCTCAGTACCCTGTTTATTTGGACCAGCTGGCACCACTGAACCTTCCGGCACGTGCTGCATGCAGCAGACCAATCACAACAGCCCGGGCCATCTGACCAATCACAGTAGAGTAGGGCTCACAGAGAGGAGGGGTTTAGAAAGACTGAATCTTTGGAAGAATCGCTGGAAGATGAGATATTACATGCATATTTTGAGAAAACAAAAGCGCTGTTTGCCCTTACATGCATGTAAACCTATTGTAGGAGACTCCCAAAACATAAAATAATATGTGACCCTGGACCACAAAACCAGTCTTAAGTCGCTGGGGTATATTTGTAGCAATAGCCAAAAATACATTGTATTTTACAGATTTTTCTTTTATAGCAAAAATCATTAGGAAATTAAGTAAAGATATTTTGTAAATTTCCTACTGTAAATATATGAAAACTTAATTTTTGATCTAATATACATTGTAAAGAACTTTATTTGGACAACTTTAAAGGCAATTTTCTCAAAATTTTGATTTTTTTGCACCCTCAGATTCCGGATATTCAAATAGTTTTATTTCGACCAAATATTGTCCTATACTAACAAACAATACATCAATGGAAATTCAGCTTTCAGATGATGTATAAATATCACCTTATGACTGGTTTTGTGATCCAAGGTCACATATAATTAGTGCTGTTAAATGATTAATCACACCCTAAATGTAAGTATTTGTTTACATATGTGTGTGTACTGTGTATACTTATGTATATTTAAATACACAAGGTGTATATATATATATATATATATATATATATATATATATATATATATATATATATATATATATATATATATATATATATATATATATATATATATACACATATATATACACATACACACACACACACACATTTTGAAAATATATACATGTATATTTATATATATGCACATATGCACCAGATAACACATTATATTTTCAATTAAGCTGTTGTCTTCATTATTTAATGCATGTTTGAATAAAACTGTCATGACAACATTTCAACTATCGTTTCAATGTTTACATTTAAACAAACTGTACTTGAAAGATAACTGTTATTAAAAAGTTCACATAAGAACTGCCTTATATTCAATTTTTTAGTGTTATTACATACAGTTGGTTAACTGCTTTATGTAAAATGTTTTACATATGTATTATATAAAATTATTATTACATAATGTGTATTTTCTGTTTCAGTTTTAGCTTTCATCCGAGTGCATCCTGAATTTTCATTTCAGTGCATGAATGAGCATGCATTTATTGGGAGACTAGATGAACTGAACTTTGCAAATTATAGGTGTCACATGACATGACTGTGTGGGCCTGGATGTGACCAAGACAAAGAAACCTGGTGTGCACAAATTCATCCTTTTAGCTGTATAGCTACAGCAAGTTCATTCATAATAGATAAACACACCAGATCGCATGCCTCTTCATTCTCTGCAGAATCCCGCTGCTGCATCTGTGTGCAAACCCCTATAAAAGCATCCTAGCTTGTAGTTTGTCATAGGCGTGCATGTCAAGGGAGACTTTCTGCATGCAAATGATTTTGTACCTACACAAGCGCATGATTTTATTACGTGAGCTTTCTGTGGGTGTGTACAGATGTGCAGAAATGTGTGCGGCTTCACGCAGGTACCCTCATAGATATTTTTTTAGCGCGGCAGCCGCAGTCTGTCTCCTCCGCCGCCCTTCTAAACAAACAGAAAATCACAGATGCATCTTAAATACCCTTTACAGTATGACTGCGACATTACGCTACAATTGTTGAGTAATGTGCAGTGACGTGCAGGGAATGCATCATGTTCTGCACTGGCTCACGCATCACCCAGCTCCCCTGTGAACACTGCCCATAAAAGAACACACTGGATCTGTGGATTAGCCATGGTAACAGATCTGCTGCTCACACCCACCATGAGAGAGAGAGCGAGAGAGAAGGAGAGTGTGCACGATCACAGCTCTGACCTGTATGAAGGATGATGTAAGCAGCTAAAACACATCGGGGTTTGGTTACAGAGCACCGCCGTGTGACAGTTCAGCCAGCCAATGAGAGAACCGCCTAGTGACTGAGCATAGTTACAACAAACATATGCATAAACTACACAGATCTATATGTGGCTGGAGAATGCTAACCATTTCAAAATAAAAAAAAAAAAAAAATAGAATACAACAAAACAGGCTCTCTGGTGTTCCTCGGAGCCTGGCTTCATAGCTCCCTTCCCCATAGATCCTCTAATTATAGCGAAACCACAAGACACTCTGTGCTCATACGCAAGACAACACAGCGGAGAACAGAACAGGAAGGGTTTTGGTCTATTCACAAGCTGGAATTCTTAAAAAACCTGCGGGGAGAGAGAAAGAGAGAGGGAGAGGAAGCCAGCGGCACTGCAGAGGCTGTCTGTGTTTTCCGTGCGGAAGGATCTAGAGGGCGGGCGTCAGGACAACCAAAGGTGGGGACAACACAGGCCTGAAGTCTAACAGGTTTACTAAGGTAATCCTTCGAAAGACAACACAAGCTTGTATGTCTGCACTGAGAGTACGGCTCCACTCCTTAAACACACCTAACCTAATCTAAACGGTCCACAGAGGCTCAAGACAATGTAAACACAACAATCATAAAACATTTACACTACTGTAAGTTTGGGGTTGGTAAGATTTTCAATTTTCTAAAGTTATAGAAAGAAGCCTCTTTTGCTCATTAAGCCTGCATTTATTTGCTCAGTAAAATCAATTACTATATTATGAAATATAGCTGCAAGTTGCGATTTCAATCGCTTAGGGCATTAAAGCATACAAGGAAAAAGATATTACATATTTAGCAAGGCTGTACCCATTTAAATCAATGATTAAAAAAGCATTTTTGGCAAATTCAGGTAATTTACCATAGAAATATGAAATAATATTTAATGTTTATGACTGTGATAGCACCAGCTTGAAACTTTGCGTGCTTGTTTAGAATCACCTGTCGCATATGCTCAGCAGGTTTCATGAAGTGTTAAGTTTTCCTTTAGGCTTTATAGAATTTTGGGTAAATTTGGACAGGCCCCTTTTCTAAACGACCCCATTATAGCTTCCCAAATTGGAACATTTCTATTTTTTATTTTTTTTTATAATTATTGGCCTAGAGAGTCCAGAGAATTGTACTGCAGTGTATTTTCCCAAAATCCAGGACTCCTCCATATCCTCAGTCATTTAATAAATGATCTGAGTTCTAGAGGCAAAGCTGTCCGGAATGAGGAGTTCTATCGTATGATAGGGATATCATGTGCGAAAAACTGTGACACGTACAATTGTTTACACCATGAAATTGCATTATTGCCCTCCCAGTGTCCGATTTCTTTCAAATTTCGCTCAGGCCTTTGGAGCGATGAGTCAAACAGGCCCACCGAGTTTTGTTCCGATTGGCCTCCGTTAACCTTGTCTAACAAGTACTCAAAATTCATCTGCCAATTGCGGCCATGTTTCTTGAGATACACAAATGTCTTTGTAAACACTTGTGGCACTCTGGACCAAGACTGTGCGCACCAATTTTCATGTTGATAGGACAAATGGTTGCACAGTTATAGCCATTTTTGGCCAAGTGGCCAAGTTCTGTTTTTTTTTTTTCCCTGTGAAATCAGATTGAGCTCTTACATAAGTGTTTTTGAGGCGGAGAGATCTCATTCTGTTCAGGAGTTATAGGCATTTTACAAAAAGTGGCCCTGCCCCTTCCAAACGTTTTTGCGCCCCTTTGTGACGGTGAGTCGAGAGTTAATTTTTTCTTTCAAAATTATTGATAGTCACTCTTCAGAGAATCTTAATGGACTGGTTTGATTCCAATCGGGTGAAAAACCTAGGACTAGTTTTCAAAAGTAGGTTTTTCAAAAAACCCAAAACCCCAGATTCCAACGACATAAGACACTTGAGCATGCGACTGACGGTTTAGGAGTTTTGACCGATTTTGTACTTTTGATTGCTCTAGCGCCTTGGTCACGTTGTCGGCGGTGTTGAGTACTACCATCCCTCCAAGTTTCAATTCAACAAGTCTCCACGAATTATGGGCTGCACCATCAGTTTTACGTGGAGATCGCCGATCTGTGGCTATTCTAACAATTACAAAAGAGTTTCAGCGCTATGTGCTTGAACTCCTAAATATTACATTTCATAATCTCACAACATTATAATATCTGGTTCAAGTTGTGACCAATCAGTTAAGATGCCCCTGCCAGTTTATGAATGGAGTCCTGTGAGGAACCAGAGGTGTTTTGAGTTTCTATGGCATGCAGGAACCCACTGCCATATTTGTGACAGGTGATATCCTCTAAGGGCACATGTGTGTACTGCTACGGTGGCTCTTCTGGGACAAAATTAAACACCTCCTTGGTGGAAAAAAAAACACACATGCTTAGGACTTGAACATACAAGCCATCACTGAGGGATTTGGCACTAAAAGAAACGCAAGCAGGCTTTGGGAATCAGTGTAGCAGGCAGAAATGCTAATCACCATACAGCCCATTACTACACCGTGTTCTCCACTCCTCTGCCTCTGAGTCTGTTATTTAAAAGGCTCACTGAGCACCGATTGAGAATCAGATCCCTTCAGTTCATATTATCTTGTCATAGGGATGTAGGGAGTGAAAACTCATACAAAACGACCACTTACACACATTAAGATGTTTTACCACACAGTCTGACTCTTAATGAGAAAATGTGGATTCAGATTTTTTTGATACGAGACATGAGGTGTTATGAATTGAAGCTGAACACACCAGTAGTTGGACTTCGCATAAACTCTTGACATAAGAGTTGAAAGTATGGTATGCAGTAAATATGCAAGCATGCAATTAATAATTAAAGGAAAAGTCCACTTCCAAAACAAAGATTCACATATATTGTACTTCCCTCCCCCAACCAAGATGTACATGTCCTTCTTTCTTCAGTTGTAAAGAAATTATGTTTTTTTTTTTTAAGGAAAATATTTCAACATTTCAACATTTCTCTCCATATAACGGACTGATATGGTGCCCCAATTCTGAACTTCCAAAATTCAGTTGAAATGCGGCTTCAAACGATCCCAAATGCGGTTGTAAATGATCCCAGCCGAGGAAGAAGGGTCTTATCTAGTAAAACGATTGGTTATTTTTATAAAAAAAATAATACAATTTATATACTTTTTATTAAGATGCATTTAAACATCATTTTGGAAGTTCAAAATTGGGGCACCATATCAGTCCATTATATGGAGAAAAACACTGAAACGTTTTCCTCAAAAACAATGTCTTTACGACTGAAGAAAGAAAAACATGAACATCTCGGATGACATAGGGGTGAGTATATTATCTGTAAATCTTTGTTCTGGAAGTGGACTTCTCCTTTAATGAGTCTGCACATTGTGTTTAACATGTCGAGCCATGGCAGTCATTTGGTTTCAAACGCTAGTAGCGAAAAAAAACTAGACCTAAACTAGAAAACTAGAGAAACTGACTCTCTATGACTGCTAGATCTTCAACACGTACAACACCAAAGGAAACTACTAATAGAAAGAGGGAGGGTGGGAAGGAAAGTGCCTATGTGTGAGTGAAAGAGGCTGAGCTGAAGGAGGAAACACTGTTGTTCCTTTTTTGTGTCACTTCGCAGTGATTTGCAGACAGACAGAGCTATAAAACACACAGACTCACAGTCAGAGCCTTGTTAACAGACCTCAAAGGAATGTGTGTTTTAACCATGTTTAACAAACAGCCTCTGATCCTTGAAAAATCAAGGGCTTTAGGATTAAAAATATTAATTTTAGTATTAAACAAGACCTTAAATACATATCTTTTATACTATATACTATATATTATATTATACTATATAACATATACTTTTGCATTTGAAAACATTCAACCTTTCCTGTGAGTTGTTGCATGACAAAAAGCATTCTGAACCTACTTGAAAGCTGTCTGGCTGTGCTAATAGAGTGTATAAATGACCTTGAGCAAGATAAGAGAACAGCGCAAATAAACGAAGCTGTGAGGAGAGAACTGTGGCAGAGGGCAGAGAAAAGCCAAGCTGCTCTTTTTTTCCACCTCTACACACGTCGTTTCAGTTTCTTATCAAAGAGCACAGATGCTGACAGTGAGAAATCCAGTGCTGGAGACAGAGCACTTGCAGGGCTGCAAGAAGCTCATGTACACAAACACACAAGAGCATATTGCATCCTGAGAATGGCATTAAAAAATATATATTATTATTGTAACACAAGTAGCCAATCTCTGGATATGCACCCAGGTCTGTTTTCAAATCCCCACTGAGATAGTGTGTAAATATGCTATGACACCAATGATATTCACATTACGGTGTCAGACTGTAAAGGAAGTGTGGTTGATTTAAGGCCACCTGGTCTAGATCTTACTTTGTATAGAAACCCGAGCTTCATAATCTAAGGCAAGTTCCTTAGTGGACCAAGTGGAGGATCTCCATTAAAGATGTAATCTAATTAATTCTTATCCTTAGAAATAACAAAATCAATTAAGGACAATGTGAGTAAATGAAAGAACATCTGAACAGAAATAGCATTCTTACCTCTTGTTAATGGGCTTCTCGTCCTTTTCGTAGGGTTTGACAAACCATTTTCCAATGCGTACAAAACTGCGGTTCATCAGACAGCGCTCCAGCAGGTTGTGAATGGCCTTGAAGAGAAGAGTTCGACATTCGTAGGACAGACCGCTCTCCCACACGCCGTCATCCTCGCCTGTGGAGAGGACAAACACACAGAGACTCGGTCACCAACCTGCTGCTGTCTATAAACATCTGATGCACCATTCGTACAGGAAAGCAATTTGCAGACATGAGTAACAGTACACACACACACAAAAATAATAATTAAAAAAAAAAATAATAATAATAATAATAATAATAATAATATTATTATTTGTACCTCACCAGCAGGGTCAGAAACGTACTTTTCGGAGCAATACTTAGGAGCAATACTTGCCCCCTGGAATTGATTTCCAGGGGCATTTTATACATTTGTGAGGGACATTTTTATAAAAACCTCATTATTATAAAACCACCATATTATGTTGTCTTTAATGTCAAATGCTTACATTTAGCCAAATACTTACATTTACTTTAAATCAATATATTAAACTGTTGTCAATAACAATAGACTGTTTAAAATTGTATCTAATTTATACATGTAAAAAACAAGAGCTCATAGGGCTGCAATATTATGACAAAACGCATTATTGTAGATTACTGCTCTTTATATGTTAATAGAAGTTATTAGTATCAATACAGAAAACACAATATAAAAATGTTTTTGTTTTGTGTCTGTGTTTGGGGCATGTCACATTCCGGTGTAAAATCTGATGCAGTGTGAGTGGTACACACAAGCGGTACACAGGTCTGCATGCATGACGAAAATAAGAAATGTGCTGTGTTCAGACCGCGTATTTGTATACTGACATGGCGGACAGCTGTTATTGCACAATTACAATTTTAGATCAACAAACTGTAATACTGTATAAGATTTCCATTCAAACTGAGTGCAGAATTGTAGGCTATTCGCTGCAGTTTTTTAAAAGACAAAGCAAAAATGTGACATTTTATTCACTGACGCTCTACAATCGGATGCACTAAACCAGTAACCTGCCAAAATAAAAGCTTGCTAATTTTAGGTTTGAAAATAATGTAAATTCATATAAAAAAAATATTATTATATTAGTTTACTATTAAAGAATTGTATTTTTATTTAAAAAAAACATAATAGTATTACCACATTTTATTATTTTATTTTATTTAGGTCCAATGATATTATCGGTATTATTAATTATATTTTATTTTTTAAGAGTTATTTAATGGGTCAAACTATATGCAGTGTGAGGACCAAACCAAAACTCCAGGTACCCTTGCGAGAACCAGGCTTAAACAAACAAAAAAAAAAAAAAGTATATGCACCCCTGATTATGGGGCACTTCTGTTCATTTTGGTGGCAAGCCCTCATTAATTTTCAACCCTGCTCGCCAGAATACAAATAGCTGAAATTTTTAACAGGCCAGAAGAAAAACCAAGATACCTCCTTCAATACCAGGGCAAAAACCCCTTCTAAAGGTTTTAAGTCATCTCTTTTACTACAGTACAGAAAAATGATTAACGTTTTTGTTACATAAAACACCAGCCAGACTGGGCTGTTTCTTAAGTCTACATAATCCAAATGTGACAAACAATGCAACACCTAATCACTCAAATATGAAACAACCCTGCTGAATTTAAATCAATTAAAAGCTTGAGCCATAAACTGACTTTAAAAGCAGCCTCTGCTCCTGCAGTTTAAAAAAAGAAAACAATATTTGAAGCCGTAGTTCATTTTAAAGCAATAGAAATTCCACTTGCATTTCTCATTTGACTCAAGTCTTAATTAACCTGATGTACTGATTCTAGCAAACGCCATCTTGCTTTGCACCGTCTAGTCTTGCAGGTACAGTGTCCAACGGGGCTGTAAATGCAAGCGCTGGTTTGTTTCTGGATCACGTTCGGCTGTGGCCTCCATGCTTCAGTAATCTCATTAGGAGTCACTGCTTAAACCTGGCAGCTCTTAAGCTCCTTTCAAACATGTCTCTGTGCAGCACAGCTCCCATGAGCACCCAGGGGCTGCACGCATTACACCACCCACCCACCCACACTTGCCCGCCCGCTGGTCTGCAGATGGAAACATAGCAAATCCACTTGATAAAACAGTAACAAACAGCTCAGATAGGATTCCCCGACACCGCAGACGTCTGACAACATATTTGCTGCCACAGAGTCCCAAAATCAGACACATTTAGTTTTAGGTGACAACAAAAGCACATTTTTAGAAAGAAGCTGAATTTTCAACCACAAAGGGTCATATATGGCCATGAATGTATATTTAAAACGCACATCTGTAGTAACTGCTCCTGTTTATGGCATTTAAACATCTGAATAAAAGATATTGCAATTCGTGGCTACCAACTTGTCAATCATCAGTACGAGTACAGTACATTCAGGTCATTCCTACAAATTCAGCATAGAAGGTAACTGCCAACCAAATCATAAGGTCATTCAGTCAGAGTGTCTGCATATGGTGAAAAAAGCACAGACTGAACGCAGCTGAAGACCTGGAATCAGGCCAGAAGGCTAATCTATAATTCGTTGATGTCTTCTGAAAAGGCAGCAAGTAGCACAATTCACTTTTAAAGGATGTCATTGATTTGACTAACAGCTTGGCAACAATGAAACACCTTGTCTTTTGTCAAAGCAGAAAGAGAGGCAGAGAATGAGAGAGAAAATGAGGTGGTTTTGGCTGTCTCATACATCTTTTAATACCGTAAGTACAGGGCCAGCTACTTTTCACCTGTACACAGACACACGCTCTTGACAGAATCATTCATGCTCAGAAATGTTAACCTCAGAGACCATGAAAATCTCCTATTCATGTAACACCTTAAAAAAATCCATTAATCAAAAACAGTTTAATATGCAAATGACAACTGTAAGCCTCTGGCCTACCAATGGATGAAAGGAGTTTGGCAACCTTAAGTAAAACAATATGCTTTAATATGAAACCTCAGCTATATGTAACACACATACACATTTTCTCAAGATGATAGAAACCTGATGAAGGAATCACTGTCACTTTCACTTTCGAAAACGCAAATCATGCATCTTTTTTATATAAACAGCTGCTGTAAAACCTGCTGTTTTGGGTATCAATGGCAACTTACTCCTCCTTTAAACCAAACCCTTGTGTTCACAGTTTCTACTGTGGGGAGGAGGCACCTGGTTTGTATCAAGCGTTCCCTATGACCTTGTCTCTTATGGTCTAACCACTGCCCACAGAGCACGAGACACAAAGAGAGGAAGATAGCTGACTTACAAAGAAACGTGCGCTCAAAAGAATGCAAGATGTAAACGGCACTAAAACACCCTTGAAATATAAACACATTAAGCTTGGAGAGCAAAACAATATTAGGGAGTAATTCATAATAAATAAATGCATAAACAGTGCTGCCTCTAAAGGTATATTTACATTGATAAATGCATACTTGAATAGAATTTACATTAGGAGTACACATTAAATCTTAATTTTAAATGCATGGAATTTGAACTGTGACAGAAGTACTGTTGAACTGACAGTGGCTGTGTTTTTTTTGTCAGAGTCCCAACTTACACAGAACCTTTTCTTTTTTTTTTTTAAAGAAGTTATCAGAGGAAACAACTGAATAGACTTTCAGGACAACACCCGTAACAGTGTAAGAGTTACACACAAACCACATGGTTCCCACAGTCTAGCCAGGGTAATCATGGGTGAATTTAAGTAAATATAAGATAGAGGGTATCTTTGGAAATATAAATAAATAAATAAAAATAAATGCAATTAAAATAGAACTGTGTTTATTATCTAAAATATCTAGGCTCGGCTACAAAAACAAGTGTAAATGGAAAATGACTTAAGACTACCACACATAAAATTGTAAATAAAATAAAAAGCAAATGATTTAATAAAATGTTTTTTAAAATTTTAAGTTAAATTGTCATTCTACCGGACACAGTATTTCTGTACAAAATAATCTTATTACTACTACTACAATAATGAATCATAGCAAAGTTTGTATATATAGTATATTATTTATAATTTAAATTATGAATTAAATTCATTATATTAAATGTACACTTACTCATACACAACATAAAATCCATTTAATTTTCCCCCAAATTCCATTTTTTTTTTTTCCTGTTTTAATTTTTCTAGACTTATTATTATTATTATTTTTTTTTTTTGTCCCCCCAGAAATACTGTGTTGTGTATTTACATTTTTTCTGATAAACAAATAATTTTTTTCTGGTAAATATTCCTTTAAAAAAAATTTGTTTTAATTAAAATTGTATTAGTAGTAGTACTACTACCATCATTACATTAAGTCCTATATTTCGGTCTCACAGTTTCTTCAAGACAAACCGGGGTGGTGGGTTGCTGTGAAGACCTTTAATTTTCTATTTGTATACATCATCTTTTTCTCAAATTAAATAGTAAAATGTTCATCAAGTGACTCACAGAGAAGCGGAAGAGGCTAAAAACACCATGAGCATCAAATGCGCTTCAGTCTGTGTGTAGTAAACGAAACGGCGTGTCTGGCCCATTCATTCAAAGAGACATGCACAACATGCAGGATTCATATTTAAATAGTGCTTTTGCAGCCTAATATTTCCAGACGCTAGTCCATATAACGTTTTGATTTCAGTGTACTGACCTACTTTGATTTATTCATCCAAAATTTGGCAAATTCCATGGCATTCCGCGTTATACAGTAAATTCCATTTTTATGACTGGATTCCGCAATTCCGCCCGTTTCCCGCATGGCGGAAATCATAGGGCCCTACAAATATACAAATTCCATGTGTAGAGCGAGTGAAATACAGAGCTCTACCCTAACCTGACCACAACCAGGAGGTCAGAACATGCTGGTCTTTTCAGCAAATCCCTGTATTATTCAGTACACTAGCAGTGAGCACCATATTATCATCCCTCAGACACATGGGCCTATAATAGCAGGACAGCGAGCCCTGCCCCTTAGTGTAGAGCTGCTCCCTACAGCCACAGGTTCCTATGCAGGAGTCATTAGATCAGCTGTAGGGTCATTAAACAGAGAGATTAATGTCTGCTCAACCATTGGCCCCAGGGGATTGAGCCAGACCAGGGAAGAGCCAGAGCCGTGCGCTACAGGAGCCTCTTCTCTTTCTTCCTGCTTATTTTCTCTGTTGTCTCCTCCTCTCCATCTCCATCTTTCTTTATTTCTCTCTAGCTCATCTTCTTCCTCTGCTGTAATCTGTCTTCCCTCTCTCTCCCTATATGCACCTCCATCCCTTTCTCTTCTGCTCATGCCCTTGGCTTTCCTTTCTTTCTCTCTTGCTCTGGTTTGTTCTTTTTCTCTGAATTTGAGAGCAGAGCCTTACAAGGACCGGAGAGCTTCAATTACTAATTAATGACTATTTCCAAAGATGACAGCAGAGCACAGCAAGAAAAAGAGAAATGCTAAGAAAAGATAAGCATAAAGATGGAGAGAAGAGAAGACAGGGCTCCCCCTCTTCCCTGGTTTGGGGAATTAAGTACAAAGCCAATGCATCATCAGGACAGGGTGAACAAGTCTGACCACACCATAGTTACAGCAGCGCAGACACAATAAACAGCACTAGCTGAAAGTGAAAGTGCATTTCAGAGACAGACTAATGGGAACAATAATCCTTAATACTGATTACAGCAAATATCACTTATGACATTTCTACCAGTTCTTACATGACCATATTTAATAAATTATGAAACTTAACACTTCTAATTTGTCATCAAATTAAAATAAATGTATTTAGGATTCGGTTAGTTTACTTAAGCTGCCGCTCATTAGTTTGAGGTTAGCAAGGTTTTTTTTTTTTTAAAGAAATGAATACTTTTATTAATTCAACACAGATGCAATAATTGTGCATCTATAAGTGACATAAATACATATTCTTGTAAAAACTTCTTATTTGTAAATATATACATGAATGTGCTTGTATTTATATTTAAATAATAATTGCACACAGGACACACACATATTAGGCAAACTTTTATTTTGTATGCAATTAATTGTGATTAATCGTTTGCCAGCCCTAAAAATAATGAATAACTGACAACAGGCTGTTGAATTATTAGAAAATAACACACAGGCACTCTAGTAAAAAGTAGTAGATTTAAACTGCATTTATTTTATATAAGTATAGTTCAAGTCTATTAACATAATTACTGATATAGCGCTTGAGAATTACTGATATAAAATTGCAATTAAACTTTATTTAGAGTACTACTGGTGCACAATGCACATTTCTTAATATCAAGCATAAAATATGTTTTAATGTCACAACTGATGAAGATTGTATGAGCTTTAAGCTTTATCGGTATTTAATTGCAAATTAAAGTGTACCTAAAGTACACTTCCGATTACTCCACTTTTGCACAACCAAATATACTTAAGTGTATCTTTAGTTGGACTTCAGCACTACTTCCGCACAATTAAAGTGCATTACACCTTAAAACATGTTGTCAACCAATCAGATTCAAGCATTTAAAAGCCCTGCAATATATGACCCTGCAGTATATTGGATGACAAGAGGGTGAGTAAATTAAAGATATTAAAGAAACCTTATTTAAAAAAAAAGTTTAAACATTATCTAACCATTACCAAAACTGTACTTGTGCATCCATACTGAAAAATCCTTCTCGTCGACTGGCCAAAAACCACCATGATCAGGTTTAAACCAGGTTCGCTCCTGCTAAAAGGGACAGATAATCACTGATCTATTTCACATGTCTGCAGGTCTTGACCATTAAGCAAAACACAAGCTACTTTCAAGCACAATGTAAACTGATGTTTGCAAGCATTACTGGTAAGGGCATAAAATAGATTGTTATTGACAACAGCAATTGCACATTTCAACAGAAACAACCAAAGCCCCGCATTACAGAAATAACACACAGTCTTGCAACAAAGCCCTTAACCTGTCAAACGGCACAACAAGATTAACAGGGGGAAAAATACAAATCAGACCTCACACACGCGGCGAGAAGAACAAAGAGGAGCTTTGCGCGTTATGCCGCGCGGCAAACCACCAGCAGTGTAAATCAACCCAAATCTTTCTCCTCTAATAAAACAAATGAAATAACACCAATTTTCAGGTGACCTAGAAATGTCTTTTTATTACCAAACAGAATGTGTTTGTACAAGACCCATGCTGTTTTCTGGTAGGCATCTGGCACAATGTGTGATCGTCTGATCACGTTGCTCGACTGTTATGGTATTCGAAGTCTGTTTAAAACTGAGGAAGTGGCGGAAGGTCGGGGGAAATTGAGAATGACAACAACGCACCTTCTGAAGCAAAGGAACTTGTATTATTTCCTTTTGTATCTGACATCATTTCCTGTTGGAGGCAAAGCTCTCCAGCCACAGGTCAAATGTCGAAGCGAGCCGAGGGTTTACAAATGGCCTTCCTGGGATGATCTCACTCACAACCGCCCCTACGGTCTTCAGACACGCAGTGATGTCAGGGAAAGGCAGCAGCAGACATCATCTCCTCCAGCGCACTCAGTTCTCTCTGTGTCGATGGGATCCAACATGTTTTCAAAGAACCTTTTCTCCGAGCGGCTCAGCTCTGTGGCCCGAGGGTTCACACTACACACAGCTTGCCAATAGAAGATTCCTGCTCTTAAATACGCAGCTCGTGTGTCTGACAAACAGCTCCAGTCAAGCCACAAGCACACTACCAGTGTGCCTAAGAGTCATGGCCTACGTAACACCCGGACAAATACTAAATAAAGTGTGTTTATCACAACTTCTGTCATTATGTTGGTGGGAGACTCTCAGAGGCCAATCTGTAATTACTGCGACTGACAGGCTCTCTGTGTACTTGGCTTACTGCTCAGACTAACACTTGCACACAAGGTGCAGTGTGTAATTTCTATACTACACGGCACAGTGAGTTTTATAGCGGCCCCACGCAGCAAAAACTTAAGACTGACTCAAAAAAAAAAGAATAACACCAATAATAAAATTTGGTAGTGAAGAAATAATACAGCTGGGTTTTGACACAAATTTCACAATTCGATTTCTGATTTGATATTGAGTACTTTTTTTTTTTAAATCAGGTACAGTACATGCAAAATTTTCAGGGAAAAAAAAAACCAATGCTGTAAAATATATAATAATATAATATATAAAATTTATAAAGTATAAATATTGATTTTTTTATAATAACTCCAACTCAAATTCATTTTTTTTTTTTTAATACAAACATTTACATAGCGGCTTACACAAAAACTTGTATTTATTTAAACAAATTAAACAGAATAAGTTTTAAATTACATTTAATATGTTATATGGTGCATTTATTTAGCAAAATGCTCCTCTCTAGAGTTCATTTTTCTAGCTGACTAAATTCACAGTCATCAAATATGTTTTTTCTGAGGTGAATGTAACGTTACGTGACATTGTTTACAAACGGTTATTGAAGTCTTTCCACGGTTGAAACACTCACTAAGCGATTACATGAGACAGGACACAGATTTCAGTAAGTTGTAGTCCTTTAAACATACCTTCGGATGTTTATTCATGTTTATTTTGTGCTGAAACTGGTATTAAAGTGGAGGAGATGCGCTTTGCGCTGCCACTTCTCTTAAAACTGACAGGTACTCTACATTGAACAGTGCCAAAACTGCATTTATTGTTGGAATACTATGGCAATAAAATGTAAGAATTTGAAATCTGAAGACCTTGTTTCATATCAAAAGTAACAAAGCTTATTATAGTTTCGTAAAAATGAGAATTAAAAAAAAAGAGAGAAAAATTGCTATTTTTTTTACCACCCCTTAGTAATAAGTAAAATTGGTCTGTAAACAACAAATAAATAAATAAAAAAAAAAAACTTGGCAGGAAACCCATTTCAAACATTTTTTAGATCCACTAGTGGCTCATAAAACTCTTCATCTATGACAAATTTCTGTATACCGTCTCATGTTGAAAGCCAAATTAATAAAAGACAATACTGTTAGTAAAGACTGCACTCTCCTTTTTCCTCAAATAATAATAAAAAAAAAAAAAAGTCAGTATGACTATGAGCCTTAATTTTGTAGCCTGAAAGCCCGTCAGCCTTCAGCATAATGGGTATCACCAGCAGCTGTCTTTGAGCTATGCGGTAAACAGGTAGCCCTCGCGAAAAAACCCAGAGGAGGGAGAGAGGGAGAACAGGGGAGAGAACGGGAAGAAAAAGAGAGGTAGAGAGAAGCTGCCAGCACAACTTGCACCACAGGGAGACTGGCAGACGGGGGAGGGAGCGAGAGAGTGTAGCAGACGAGTGTCAGAGGAGGAAAAATGAGGAAGAAATGAGCCCTACAGCAATTACCCTTACAGACAGACTACAGCTCCTTAATTTCTATGCAAAAAAGATCAGAGAGAGAGGAAAGGGGAAAAAAAGAGAAGGAGGGAGGCAAAAGGGAGAGAGAGGAAAAGCAGAGGGGAGAGAGAGGAAAAGCAGAGGGGAGGGAGAGAAAGAGACAGAAAGGAGGAGGGAAAAAAGACCTTATTCATGTCTCGTTCTGTGGATGCCCCTGGATAGAACCGACATCAGCAAGCGCCACCGACGGGAACAGAGAGCAGGAAGGGGGAGGGGAGGCGATCGGACATTTACATAAAAATAGAGGGCCGTGGTCTACCGAGGAGATGCTCATTTACTCCAATGGCAGTTCGGTTATTCCAGATCATTCCATCACAGAGCAAGTGGAGCGCCGGGATTGGTTCTCTCCCATGTTCCATTCAGAGTCGGGTAAAGTTGCCTCTCGAACATCAGCCAAATGGCCTCCTGTCTCATTACATCTCCCAAACAGCACTCCGTGTTTTCTTCCACTCGCTCAGTGATTAAATACGAGGCTTCAGAAGATCCGTCAACTTCTTCCTTCACTTGCTTTTCCCTTGGGACGCGAGTGATTAGTTAGCAGACAGGAATGGCACTTCCCGCAAAATTTTAAGACTTTAACAAGCTGTAGATCTGACGAGGGGGTAAACTACGAGAGGGAACAAACATGGACGAATAAACAGACACCAATATCAGAGCTGAAACAGTCCCAGACAAAGCCTTTGAGTTACATTGCTGTATTAACATCCAATCAGAAGTGGGTAAAGCTGAATGCAGGTGTAAAATAAAACATTAGTGTGTTGTATAAAACATTAGTGGATCACATTATTGAAACTACACTCAAAGTAAGTCCAAAAAATAAAAAAATTAAAAAAATATCACACAACCACACTGCAGATCTGAATAGATTGATTACTTTAACACATCACGTCAAGTTCAGTTAATATACAGTCAAACCAAAAATTATTCAGACACTAGATATAATAGTTGAGATTTTTTTACTAGTAGGTGCAGGACACTATAGTTCATTTATGTAAGTGAGGACACCAAAATAAATTAAATTATTCAGACATGGTCAGACCCAACCATGTTTTGCTTAAGGAGAAGTTCATTTTCAGAACAAAAATAAAAAGTTATTTTATTAAAAAAATAAAAAAAAAATAAAAAAAAATAATTGACAATTCATATACTTTTTAACCTCAAATGCTCATCTTATCTAGCTCTGCACAAACTCTGTGTATTCCGGTTCAAGACAGTTGGAATATTACGAAAAACTCTCATCTCATTTTCTCCTCGAACTTCAAAATCATCCGACATCGCAGCAGAAGTACCGACCCAGTGTTTACAAACTGATCATGCAAAGAAGATCAAACGGCCTTTACAAAAAAGGTAAAACAGCAATATAGGACACTTTTGAAGTTGGAGGAAAAAAATTAGATGGGAGTTTTTTAACCTACCCTAACCGTCTTAAACCGGAATACACAGTTCAAGCAGAGCTAGACAAGACAAGCGTTTGAGGTTAAAAAGTATAAATTGTCATTTAAAAAAACAAACAAACAAACACTTCACTAGATAAGACCCTTCTTACTTGGCTGGGATCGTTTAGAGCCCTTTGAAGCTGCATTTAAAGTGCATTTTAGAAGTTCAATCTCAGGGGGCACCAATGAAGTTTATTATATGGAGAGAAATCCTACAATTTTTTCCTCCAAAAACAATTTCTTTACAACTGAAGATGAGCATCTTGGACGACAAGAGGATGAGTAAATTATCTGCAAATTTTTGTTCTGGAAGTAAACTTTTCCGTTAAGTGTTTTTGGTTTAATTGCTAATGCAAACTTTTTACACCACAGACCTAATTAAGCATTGCTTGGTAATTGGTCAACAAAGTATTGATGGCTGTGTAAATATTGTCATACATCCATTACATAGCTTTCTATCAAAGTTATCTGACTTTGAAAATTATCTGAATTTGTTCTGACACAGTTCAAGTCTGAGTTTGTGTCATATTTTATTACCATATTTTATTACCAACTACAGCGAATAAACTGTGATAATGTAAGAAAAGTGTCTGAACAAATTTGGGTTTAACTGTAAGAACTTGACTGAAATACCAGAAAAATCATTTCAGTTTGTAAAAAAAAATAAATAAATAAAATAAAAAAAAAGAGAAATGGCTGCGCTGCTTAAAATTCAGCTTTGCCATCAAAAGCAATAAATTGCATTTTAAAAATTATTAACATTGAAAACCATTTTTTATATTCAAATAATTATAACATTACTGTTTCAACTTTTGAATGGCAGTGTATGTTTTGACTATCAGCATTAAGTAACACTACCAAAATGTGTGACAAGTGGTCACAAGAGATGTATCTGAGATGCATGTTAACCCGAGGTGTAAACAGTTTAAACATCTGAGACAGAGTGGAAAATATGGTGTTGAAAACTTCAGCAGCTCTAGCCACTATGTCAAATGCAAATCTTCACATTTCCAAGCTTTTTTGAGTCACCCATGCTGCATTTTTGACACTAGGCTTAATTATGGCAGGACACATGAATTCCAGCCCATTCATTTAGTTCTTGAAACCTTCTGAGACACGTGTTCCTCAAGTGAAGCGTACAACAGAAGTGATAGTGCCATCTTTCATTCTCTCTCTATCCCCTTTAAAGTCTCCCTGGACCTGCTGTTCACTGATTCACACCTTCACTGCCAGGGTGCCAGTTGGGATCTAAATCAGGTGCTCCACGGTCCAGCGCGGGTGAATATATTTATGCGCGTGTGTGTCTTAGGAGCTTAATCTTTATTGCATCCCGTGGGCCTCCGCTGTGTTTGTACGAGGGCCAGCAGAAAGACGACTGCACGCGTGTTCGTGAGAAAGACATCAAGAAGTGCGTGTCAAGAGAGATGTCGAACGAGCAGCAGGTTCACACGTCTGTTGCAAGAAGAGAAGGTCAAGTGGCTATGACCCTGCTGATCTCAAAACAACCGCAAGCATAACATTTAGTCCTGAAACACAGGCTGTTTGACACATTATCTGATCCTGAATTAGATAGAGAACCACAGATGCATACAAGACGAACAAATTAAAAGTACACAGCTTTATGCAACATTTGAAAATCTTTTTCCAACACCTTGGGAGCAAAAAGTCTTCCTTGACTTTTCGGGCTGCTCAAGATCAGCAACCTCTTACCAAATAAATATTTTAAAGCTGGGTTTGACTTGAACATTTTATGTTCATCCTAAACAAATAATTCCAGGTCTTGAAATCATTAGAAATTTTCTGGAGACCAACAAGTGAAGAAAGAAACAAGAGGTGTCAAGAGGAAGAGAGAAGCACATGTCAGACTTCTCCTCTGAGAGTCATGAGGCACAAGCGGGATGCAGCCATTATAGCAAACATCTCTGCAAACGAATGAAAAATACAGCAATATCTCTTGTGGAGAGGGATATTATAGAATGGGTGAATTGGTCATTCTTTAGCCTATAAGGCTTCATTTCTGCCCCTGAACGGTAATGAGGGAGGGTCAATGGACAAAAGAAAAAAAATAAATCGCCTCTTCCAATTTCTCTATATCACCCCATTTTTCTTTCCTTCTGTTTCTCACTGTAAAAGAAGGCATGAATAAAGATGGGACAGGTCCATCTCCTTGGTCCATAAAGGAAGTGGAAAAAAAGGTGGAAAATGAAAGCTTTTCCGCAGACATCCATGATGCTTTCTGCCCGTTCATGCTTCGATGCTCTTCATTATTCCATCCTTCAAAAGGCTTAAGAAATAAAAATGAGGCAAAACTTCTTTGATATTTCCTATTTCTTTCTTTTGTCTTTTATCAAACTGAGGGATTTTCGCTCACACACGTCGGATGAGATGTGACGGCGTCACACAGACTCTACCGCTCCGTTTCATACAACGCAACACCAACCCAAAACAACAATAACCCTCAAGGTCTGGGTTAGCAGAGCGAGAACTGATCTTGAAAGAAAACACAATTATAAAAGCATTTCACACAAATCTACAGGTGATCAGATCTAACACACCTTCAGACCAGTCGGTTCAAACACAACAGAAGGCTCTTGATCTATTTTTAGCACTCTTAACAGCTCTTGTAAACAATAAAAATATTGTAGCATGTATAAACTTAATGGCACACTTTTTAGGTTTATCCGCAAGCGACAGACACCGACTGCTAAACTGGGACTGCAGAAACAATAACCGAAGATCTTTGCTTGGGCCTGCGGCACATTTTGATGACAAGTAACTAAAATGCACACGCAAAGCGTGTGTGGGTGTGAGAGAGGAAGGAGGAGGAAGAAATTCAGAGAGACCACAGTCGATAGAGAAAGAGAGATAAAGTGGGCGAAAAGGAAAAAAGAAACTGAAAAACGCAAAACAAAAGGACTTTTCGTTGAAACAGTGAGCTGCCTACCTAGACAGCATGAAAAGGTACTTGATAGCTTATCGCCACATCTTTTTTAATGCACCAGTACTTGCCATCTAGGTAGGCAGCTCGCTAGGTTTGGCTCAAAAGCTTACCTGTCAGTTCATGGTGGATGAGCTCAGAGAAGTTGGGATCGTCACCCCACCAGAAGAGCCAGAGCTCCCGGCGTCCCTGCCTCTGGCTCCGCCTCCACACGCTCAGCACATCCGCCTTCAGACAACGGCTGAAGCTGCAGAGGATCGGGTCCTCCTCGGTGACCGGGAACAGGATGGGCGCCGAGGTCGGACCTTGCCACACGTACCTCTTCCATTTTATCCCTGTCAAATCAGCCTGCAAAGAAAGAGAGAGATCGCATTAGCTTCTGTCAGTAAGGCTGCTCACCACCTGCGAAAAGACACACATATTCGGCAGGCAACTAAAAGTCTTAGTGCTGATCTATTATCTGGTTTTAAGACCGAAGATAAACGGCATTGATGTGATGGAACAGACGCTGGACCAGCAGCACTCGAGCTATGAAATACTTAATGGACCCCAGCCCAGGAGTTAATCCTGCCTTAATGATCTGCTGTAAGATCAGCCATACTCAGACTGATACAGATAGATCAGAAAAACAATGAGTGAAGCATAGAATCGAAAGAAATGGCTTAACATAAAATAAAAGTGTTTGTGAAGAGATAAAAACAACCACATTATGAGCGCAAATTAACAAGATGAAGTGATGTTATGCACATCCTTAATTGACTGGGCAGGACAGGTCATGCAGACCTCAGCTTTTATAAACTGGACGGCTGCATTTATAAAGAGATCAGGGCAAAAACAACCATTATTCGTTATAATCTGTAAACCCTGATCACTGGCAAGCTAAAAAACTGTGTTTTTCTCATGTGCACTGCCAGTTAAAACCAGAGATGGAAAAAGACTAGCCGTTTACAGTAATGTTCACAATAATGCTCATTTGTTGCAAAGTGAAACTTGTTGCAGCTGTTGGAAAATATTTCCATCTGACTTAGGACTGTAGATCAAACACCTGCAAAATATGCAAAGGGAACATCTGCAGAGGATGCACAGAAAAAAAAATACAGCAGCAAAAGCTGTTACACACTTGTTAGTGAAACTAAAAATGGGACAAATCTAGCGGTCGAAGTTTAGACCGTTGACAGCTGACGAGGGAGGAGGAAGAAAAGTTTGAATGTCCTTAAAGGCATGAAGAAGAAATTGGCAGAAATGTAAAAGTAAAGTAAACAACCTTTTCCAGCACAACACTGCTTTCCAAAAAGAATTTTTTTAATAGAATTCAATATGTTCTAAAATTAGAAACAACCACAATATGCAAAAAAAAATCAACGGAAAGAGTGCATGTTTTAAGGGCAGGAGTCATGTTCGGCTTGAAGAATCTGGCTCCTTTGACTTTCCACTTAAACTTGAGTGGTTTGTTGGGTCACGGCCTTCCACATAACTTCCTCCTTTGTCACAACATCTCTCCTTCCTCTCTCTCTCTCCCTTTCTCACAAAAGTTTTACAAGAACTCTTCAGAGCGCTGCCAGGAACGACGGCAGATGCTTCTCGTGAGAATCAAAGCAAACAGCTGAGCTACAGGTGAAGTGACACCAACAACCTCCTTGAGACGCACTCCACCTCAAGTCCCCAAACTATCGGACGTTTTCTCTGTTGCTCTCGCTCCCGAGAGATGCTTATCAATAGCGTCCGTCTCACATTGCTTCAACCACTCAAAAAAGTCAATCAGCGCTCGAAGACCAATAGCCCCTGGAGACCATCCAACGACAGGAAAATAGCTTCACATGCACTCAAGATAAAAAGTGTGACTGTTTCAATCCATTCAACTGAAAGATTTCATCTTCAAAAGACTTTCACAATCATAACGACCTCACTAACTTAACTAGAGTAACAAAATGTGAAATGTCAATCTCAGGAAGCCACATTTTATCTGCAACTTATTGCATGAAAATGTGCATCAGACAACATCTGGCAAGCATTTTCTAGCGCTAGACGTAAATAAAGTGAATAAACAAACATTTAATAAAATCTCGCTGGCTAAAAAGATGTTGGCGGATGCTTATTAAAGTTCCTCGCTCAATTTCAAAATCATATTTACTCCACCTGCTTGGCTAATATTATGCACTAAAACTTAGATGAGCATGTGTTATGAGGCAGCAAATGTGTGTGCTGAGGTGAGACAGAGTTTCCCATGAGCCAAGCCTTACAGTGGTGTGCTAAAATTACACCAAGCAAAACAAAACGGGGTCAAACACTTTAAAGGCTTACATGTACAGAGAAATATGCAGATGGGCTGTTCTGCATGATCATATAGCGCGGCTTCCATCATTTGAACATAACACACCTCATGTAAAACTAAAGTAATTGACACTGGGGAAAAAAATGTGAGGAGGAAGAAAGCTGGCACACCTGTAACTAAGTAACAAAAAAAAGCGCCTCTTCCGAGACTGAAAGCGCAAACGAGTTTCTGGAAAACTGCAACTATTCATATTCAAATCATCAAGCAATACATTCAAACAAAGTGTGCAAACAAGCTCTCAGTGGAGCCATCCATCTTCAGACAATATCAGAGATTGTGCTGTGGCAGTAATAAAACAGAGCAGGCATTAAACTGGATAAGCTGAAGTTATATAATTCACCACAAGGCCTTGACACTGTTCATGAGAGTGCGTCTGTGTACTTGTTTTGTTGTACCGGCGAAGGACACGGTTCTGGAAATGTCCAATATAGCAAAACCTGCATACACGGAACAAATAACGTCTGCTTTCAAATCTAAAAAAGCAGGGCTGCTCCATAGCAATTATAATTAGCTTTATCTAAGAACAATAGAAGTCAATGGGACGCCAGAGTGTGTGTGTGTTAGGGAGCAGAAAAGTGCTGTAAACAACCCTGCAGGCTCCAGGAATGCCCCATCTATTTCAAACTCCATGTCTCTTATTGCAGACGTGAGGTAAACCCCAAACCCAGCACTGGTTATTTTAAGCCAAACAACTGATGCATGGCTCAAACGATTAATGCAAACGCATCAAATCTGCCAAAGCTATCAGGTAAAACAGTGACTCAATAAGTGTAAGATTTCAAACATCCTTTTTGAGTGTTGATACTGTTTTATGTCAACTTAATCCAGCTTTAATGGATGTTGGAATACAATTATGCTTTTAATGCAAAGTTTTGCAGTTTAATTGAGCTTTTTCTAGAGTTTGGCTCAAGGTCATGACACTGCTAAATATTTATTGTTGTAAAGGAGAAATTAATGCAAATATCTAGTTGCTTAGTATACAAAATTAAGGTATCATAGCTACTGACAAATATAATTAAAGGATGATGTCAATGACAAAGACATCTGAATTATGGAACTAAGCGTCATTTTAATAAGGTGAAGTTCAGATGGAAACAGTTAAGCATGGGATGCAACTTTTCGATAGTATTTTATTAAAAAGACGTTGCGTTCACGATTTTATATTATTGTTGCATAGAAAGAAAGTATTATTGATCAACAATACATGTTTGCAAACACAGTTGAAAACACAGGCCAGGAAAAAAAGATTTAAATAGGAATGTTTGTGTTTTATAAAAATGCGTAAAGAAACGTTTTGCCATTGCTAAACTCACACAGAGGCACAAAATGCACTTTTTCTGGGAACGACCCAAAATAAGCCCGAAGAAGCGTGTAAACATTTATGTAAACACCCCAAACATAAGAACGTGGAGTTTGAACTGAAGCCTAAACGTTTTGTTTTACACAACTCCTAAAACAATATGTTAAAAAACATTAGCAGAGTAATTTATACTTGCACAAAGTGCTGCTAAAATGAAACTTTAACTTTCATTCTGCCGACGCTCTTCGTTGCGTGCAATTTATAAACACATAAAATAAAAACACGCAGTCAGTTTGCGTTAAGCCATCTGGTGCAAAACACTACAAACGTGTAATCTCTTTAGAAAAGCCTACAAACAAGCAAATAAACAAGCAGCGTGTGTTTGAATCACACATACACTGGGCCCTGATCCTGCTCGCTCTCTCTCTCTCTCCACTGGGGCTGATGTTAGCATGCTAGGCGGCTAAAAATGGCTGCTTTTTCCTTTTAGTTTTTAAATCTCTTACCAGATAGAATAGATTGGAATGGCAGTCCTCCAAGCTGGCCCCGTTCGGTACGAAACAAGAACTCATCCTTTCACTGCGCGCTCGAACATCCCATCATCGGGCTTTCCATGGAAAAAGAAAAAGAACGTTTCTCCGAATTCGAGTCGAATGTGAACGGAATTATTTTTAAACAATCGGTGGGGGAATGGAATTCAACAGCCCCATTCGATCGCTCGCGCCTCCCGCGTTCAGCCCGAATTAGAATTTAAAAAAAGCACGGCCTCAACCGTCGACAAGGCTGTGAGGGAATAGATTACATGTAAAAATAGAGGAGGAATGTGTTATTAAAATAGAAAAAAGGAGAGCAAAAAGAGGCAACTCTCCCCCCTCCCCCTTGGCTTAAAAACGGTTTTAGCTTAAAAACGACTCTCTTATGCCTCCATCCCCAGCGAAAGCGGCTTAAAAACGAAAAACATTCCGCGGTGAAAGCGTCGAAAGGTGACGAGAAACTACATGAAATGGCTCATTTTCATTTAAAAGCGTATACTCGGTCTGTGTTCCTGCTGGTTTCCATTTGAATTCATGGATTCCTTTCTCTAATGGCGGCCACAGGGAGAACTCTGCCTCCCGGAGCCCATTGGCTGCTCGGCGGTCATGAGGGGCGTAACAACACTGCAAGCGACGGCCGCTGCCGCTAGGGGCGCCGCCGAGCAAATACAATTACGGTTGGCAGACTTTAACCCTGCGCCACCTAGTGGTCATATAACCTCTTAAATACAAAAGTATTCCCAGGCTATCTATGTTGAGCACTTGTTTACTTATTGGATACATAGCCCAATGACTACAAATTTTTTATAAATAAATAAATAAATATAACATATTTATAATCAATCGTTCGCTGATCACTGGGGCTCTGGGATATACAACGATTTATATACACTACCAGTCAAAAGTTTTTAATGTTTTTTTAAAGTTTCTTCTGCTCCCCAAACCTGCATTTATATGCTTCAAAGAACAGCAGGAACAGTAAAATGCTGAAATATTTTTACCATTTAAAGTAGCTGTTTTCTATTTGAATATATTTTAAAATGTAATTCATTCCTGTGATTTCAAAGCATCGTTACTCCAGTCACATGATCCTTCAGAAATCATTGTAATATTCCGATTTGCAGCTCAAAAAACTTTTATTATTATTATTATGTTGAAAATAGATTTTTTCTTTTTTTTTTCAGGTTTATTTGATGAATAGACAGTTCAGGAAAAAACATAATTTATTTGAAATATAAATCTTTTATAACATTATAAATGTCTTTATCATCACTTTTGGTCAATTTAAAGCGTCCTTGCTGAATAAAAGTATTATTTCTATAATTTCTATTTTAAAAAAATATATACTGACTCCTAGATTTTGAAAGGTATAGTGTATAATGTTACAAAAGCTTTTTATTTTAGATTAATGTTCATCAGATCCTTCTATTCATTAAAGAATCCTGAAAAAATGTTCTCAGCTGTTTTAAATATTAATAATAATAATAAATAAACAAAAATGTTTCTTGAACAGCAAATCAGCACATTAGAATGATTTCTGAAGGTTCATGTGACACTGAAGATTGGAGTAATGATGCTGAAAATTCAGCTTTGATCACAAGAATAAATTACATTTTACAATCTATTCAAATAGAATGCAGTTATTTTAAATAGTAAACATATTTCCCAATATTACTGCTTTTGCTGTACTTTGGATCAATTAAATGCAGGCTTGGTGAGCAGAAGAGAATCCTTACTGTTAAAAACTTCTGACTGGTAGTGTATGTAGTTACAAATATGTTCATGTGTAAACACAATATAGGTTGCATTTTTATGCGGTTCCATGACATTTTTTCAAGAAAATATAATACACACTGGAGTGTTAGGCGTAGTTAGACACGCAGCTGGCTGAATGAGATTACTTTCACTCAAGAGTTTAAGTGAGATGTATTCCCATGCACGTAATAATCAGATGCCAGCTTCATTCGCTTCTTTTCTAATGGTAGCGGGGGTTTGTCTGGCTGAAGTGCATTTAGAAAATGAAAACTTCATTGACGAGCGCACAACCTATTAGCCACATTGGTGCTTCACAATAAATTACCTCAGGTCTATAGATTTGTGCAAATATTCAAATAATACATCCACTAAATTACACACTTTTACTTTAGATAATGCATATTTGTCAGAGGTAAAAAATTATAAAGGCTTTTGATGTGAAGGGGAAGGATGGATCCAAAGAGAATTAAGTGGATTGATGGCTGCATTGATTTACAAGGTCATGCCTACACACACAATAGATCTGTCAAAGAATGGCATGCACATCTCTCCATATTCCCACTCACACATTCCCATTGTTCGTCCATTCGATAAATCTTTTTGTAACATACAATTATTTAAAAATTGTATAAATTATTAGTTATTTTTTCTCAATTAATCAATCAATAAGTAGATGTTTTTTATCCATTGACTGTGATGCCTGCAAAGCTGCTTCTTGCACCTTCTTGACAGGTTCCTTTTAAAGTTTGTCTGAAAGCCACACACACACTTTCACACGTTGTCACACGGGGCACATAAGACACGCCGTTAGCAGACCCGGGACTCATCAGTGGTCAGTGGAATGTGTGTCAATAGGAGTTGCAGGGCCACAGTTCAACAGCAGACCTGCTGTTTACACAGGCTAAGTGGTGATATCCTTCCTGCTCCTTTCAGCAAAAGTGGAGTCAAGGAGGGATTCAGAGGTTCAAAAAGGGTAATGTGTGTAAATACAGCAGCAGTCTGACTGCTTTCTTCAGTGCACACATAAGAATATATGCAGACATGCATTTACTAGCACACAAACACACATGAGGATGTCAGATAGAAACTCAACACAGTACCAAAATTATACAAAACATACAAATTCATTAATGTTTTAGAAATAAATCATTAAGGTTACATTAATTTTATCAAAATATAATAAATAAAATAATGCTGTAAAATATGAATTTAAAACAACTGTTTTCTATCTGAATATGTTTTAATATAATCAGCCATTACTGCAGTCTTCAGCAATTACTTTATGATTCTTCAAAATCAATATCAGTGTTGAAAACATTGGTGATTAATATCTTTGTTTATTAACATTGTTTGATCATTTGAAAGTTTAAAAGAACAGCATTTATTTAAAATAGAAACCTTTTGTAATATTAGAAATGAATACTTTCACTTTCATTTAATGCGTCCTTATAGAAAATCTACTTACTCCAAACGTTTAAATGGTAGTGCATCACTGTTTCCACAAAACTATTAAGCAGCAAAAGACAGTATTCAACAGTGATAAAAAAGAAACGTTTCTTGAGCGCCAAATCAGCAAATTACCCACCTTGTTCTTCAATGTGGAAGAACGCGTATGGGCGCGAGTTCCGGCTCAGTAGCCGCTATAGGAAAATAACGTGAAGAATAACATCGTGTAGTAAACGATAAAACTGTTCGCTCTACAAACCAATGTGCTCATAATTAAGATAATATGGTAAGACACGCCAATTTGCAATATCAAGCGGCAAACCAGCTGTTTTGTACGGCTAAGAATAGCTAGGTGCAGATGAGACCGGAAGCCAGTCTCGTAAAATTTACAAATGGGCGCAGCCGCTCTTACGGGAAAAATAAGGTGGATAATCATTTCTCATGTGACACTGAAGACTTTGAGTAATGGCTGTTCTTTTATTACTTTATTTTGACTGATCATATAAATACAGTTTTGCTGAGAATAGAAGACTTGGGACATAAGGTATTTTCTCACCTAATGAGGGAAAATAAAAACTTTTTTTGCTGAGTCCTAGGTGTAAGACCACATAAATGGGATGCCCTCATTGGTGTGACATCTTGTAGGTGGGTGGGGCATGCATCAAATAGGAAGCTGACCATTAAAACAAGAATGGAGGAAAATTACATAAGCTTTTGCTGGTTTTCATAATAAGGTCCTAAAATTGTCGTAGATACTATATTCTAAAAAGTTTTGATGGAAACATAAATACGATGCCATACTTCTACAAAATCAGTAAAAAATAATAATAATAATAATAAAAAATATAAAAGTAAAATATCATGTTTTTTTCTGAATTAGGTTGTTTTTATTTTGTCCCAACCACCAAAATTTTGGGTGATTGGGACAGTGCTTAAAGGCTTTGCTAATTAAGAAAATGATTGTCCTTGTAATAGAGAACCATTGTATATGCTGTTTATGCCCTAAATCAATGGTTTCCATTCATTTTATTTGTGCAAGCCTTAATCAACCACAAAAATATTCATGAACTAGCTAGATTTTTGTCAAAATAAAAATTCACAAAAAGGATCATTTTGATGCTTCATAGATAAACTTTTTATTTATTTATTTTATTATTATTATTATTTTTTTTTTTTATTATTTTTTTTTTTTTTTTGCAGTAATAAACCATATTCATGTTTCTGAAGAGAATTCTTACTGTTTAAAAACTTCTGACTGGTAGTGTATGTAGTTACAAATATGTTCATGTGTAAACACAATATAGGTTGCATTTTTATGCAGTTCCATGACAGCAATAATAAACCATATTCATGTTTCTGTTAAATGCAGGTTAAATGTGTTTGTTAATTGGTGATGGCCATCCGTCTTTTTTTTAGACCTTAAGCTTTTTTTCTTTTTCTTTTTTTCTTGTCTATTTGATTTTTAAATGTTTTCAATGACTTTTGGACTTCAGGCCTTCTTTTATCTCAGTTACATGTGTTGTATTGTGTGAATTTTGGAAATAAACATGGGCACCTAATAATGATGAACAGAAAAGAAAACATTGCATATAAAATTATATTAAAGTATAAACTAACTTGTGCAATACAGTAAATATTCTTACACTACCCTAAATCCATGAAAAAATGTGCTATCCCAATCACCCAAATGTTACAAAAACCTTTTTTTCTAAGTTTACAGAAAAGTGTATGCTACACATCCTTTCATTCTAATATAACATTGTTTCCTCTTCAAATTTGTAGCTAACATCTTCAGTATTACAGAAATATATAATGTGTTGGGTTGATGTTTTAAATTTATGTCAAGAAACCTTGCACAAAAACTGTCCCAATTACCCTTAATTCAGCCCTATTTAACAAAAAACATTTCAAAATTATATGTTATTCCAAACTTCTTAGTAGTGTATTCATGCAAAAATCACTTTAAGTAAGTCTATGCTTCAGCAAAATTAGTTCTCATGAAGGTTCTCAAACATGATGCTTGATTTTGGTTATAGATCTTAGCTGCACTCATCACAGGTGTGCAGATCAGCCACCAGAGACGCCCCGAAAGAGGAGTCTGTGAGGACCTCTCTGCTCTTCCCACCACTACAATCAGCCTAATACCCTGTTAGCTCTTCAGGCTGAACCAGAGTACACAGTAAGGGTTCACAGTTATTTTGGTAAGAGCTCCAAACCACTGAATGGGTCATTTAGGGGGTAATTGTGGCCCTGGCTGAGTTCTCTGCTGGATGTCCTTGTTTAGAAACACTGAAGGATTGAACAAGCATCTCTGCCCCTCTCATCTCTGAAAATGCCCTGTGCTGTTTCTGTTTGCAGAGAGGACCTGCTGACCACAGACGGAAGCTGCCTCTGACCATAAACCTCCCCTGAACCGTGTAAGATTGTGTCAGTCAAGCTCAATACCTTTTCAGCTGAACTCTGGGAAAGCCTTCTCTTTTGTTGCTCTAAGAAAAAAAAAAAAATATATATATATATATAGCACAATCTCACTTACTCATACAGGGAGTTTTCAGCAGGTTGTTAGCAGGAGGAAACTGATCACTGTTTGGTCTGTCTGTTATCACTAGAATTCTGCAGTATCAGAACACTGATAAAAGCCCCTTGGTTTTTTCATTCAATATTTGTCTACCTTAAAAAAATATAAAAAGCTTTTATAGCTTTTAAGCTTTTCTCACACTTTGAATACCCGTGAGTATATACACTAGCAGTCAAAAGGTTTTTTAAAGACGTCTCTTCTGCTAATCCTGCATTTATTTGATCTAAAATACAGCAAAAGCAGTAATATTGTGAAATATTTTTACTATTTAAAATAACTTCTTTCTATTTTAATATATTTTAAAATGCAATTTATTCTGTGATCAAAGCTACATTTTCAGCATCATTATTCCAGTCTTCAGTGTCACATGATTCTTCAGACAACATTCTAATATACTGATTTGCTGTTCAAGAAACATTTTTTAATATTATTATCAATATTTAAAAGAGTAACATTTTTTCAGGATTCTTGGATGAATAGAAAGATCCAAAGATCAGCATTTATCTGAAATAAAAAGCTTTTGTAACATTATACACTATACCATTCAAAGGCTTGGAGTCAGTATAATTTTAAAGTTTAGAAATGATAGAAATTAATACTTTAATTTAGCAAGGATGCTTTAAATTGATCAAAAGATGATATGATGATCAAGATATTTATAATGTTACAAAAGATTTCTATTTCAGATAAATGCTGTTCTTCTGAACTTTTTATTAATCAAAGAAACCTGAAAAAAAAAAATCTCAGCTGTTTTCAACATAATAATAATAATAATTGTTTTTTGAGTAGCAAATATTAGAATGATTTTTTGAAGGATCATGTGATTGGAGTAATGATGCTAAAAACAAACGGCTTTGAAATCACAGTAATAAATTACATTATATATTAACTACATAGTAATTACATATTACTATTCTTTAGCGTAATATAAAAAAAATTAGTAGGATTTAAAAACACGTAATTAATACTTTTATTCAGCAAGAACGAATTAAATTAATAAAAAGTGACAGTAAAGACATTTATAATATTACAAACAATTTCTATTTCGAATTCTTTTGAACTTTCTATTCATCAAAAATCCTGAAAAATAAAATTTTATCACTGCTTCCACAAAAATATTAACCAGCACAACTGTTTTCAACATTGATAATAAGGTTTCTTAAGCATAAAATGCCGATGTGTTTCACTGTGTTTCTATTAATTAGATGCAGCTTTTGTCAGACTTAAAAACATAAAAAACATATGCTAATATCATGAACTAGTAATTATTACATATATGATTAAGCTTTGTCATGATATTTACAACCTAAACTAAACCTACAGTTTTGTTTAAAATAGTTTTTGTAAGAAATAATACTAAAGATGCCAAACTTTTTTTTTTTAACGTTGTTTTCTTATTATGATATTGGGACAAATTGTATTGTGTTTTTTTTTTTTTTACTTAAAGGAAAACACCTTAAGGATGGATTTGTTTTGACAAACCAGCAGCTTTTCACCTCACAAGACGATGGACTGGAGTCGTGTGGGTTACTTGTGGATTATTGTGATGTTTTTAATCAGCTGTTTGGACTCTCATTCTGACGGCACCCATTCACTGCAGTGGATCCATTGGTGAGCAAGTGATGTAATGCTGTATTTCTCCAAATCTGTTCAGATGAAGAAACAAACTCATCTACATCTCTGATGGCACATTTCAACACATTTTCATTTTTGGGTGAACTACTGAACAGAAGGGACACAAAATGAGCATAATTTCATTGAGTGCAATGTATCTCATGTATCTCATGTTCTGCAAAATATCAACAGTTTTGCTCCTGTCCAAACAACGAAGAAAGCCTGGAAAAAAAAAAGGTCTATCACTTAGCATTAGAAGTCGGGATTGTTTGTGTGATACTGCTGTGGTATAGAGTAGAGGCCAGGGCTGCAAGACTGGAAAGCACTGTTGAACACACAGGAGATTAGCAGGAACATTCCCCCGTACACAAATGCAGACATGACAGATGCTTTTGTTGTGCACCTGACGTGGGGAGGGGTGTTCTGCAGGGCTGCTGCCCCTCCCAGCGACACACAACTACAACTGAACATCCCTGCCGCTAAATAATCTGACACACTTTCCCTCTCTCTGCAGTCTATTGCCGTTTCAGCACTGTTAGAAATCGTGTCACTCTGTTCGTCACTCTCTCTCCCGCTCCCTTCCCCTCTCTCCACGAGCAGATGGATGAAAAGCGGCGGTATCACGGCTTCTTTTAGTTAAGCTGCAGAAACAGCATGAGATTAATAAATTCAATATAAATAGAGAGTTAATGAAAGGAGCCTCTCCCCCTCCCTTTCAGCTGTGTTTTCTGCCGTCTGAGGAGCCTGTAAGTAGCACCACTGAAAAGCAGGAGTCAGCAGAAACAGCCCCTGGATCGCAGACAGACTTTGACCTCTGCAGATTCCTCTGTGGCAGCTCACTCTGTCATTCCTCTGCAGCTCCTACCAATAAACACATCAACATTTAGTTCTGACACAATATGGGCACAAAAACGTATTTTTGCAGTCAAAGGACAAACAGTTGTACATTAATTGACTCTAAAGCTAGTATCGCATAAAGTTAATTCATTGCATTATAAAGGGAAAAACAATTTTTCCTAAGGTTTTTAAACCTTTTGCAACCACAGATCCTCCCCAAATATTCACTGTAAATGATTATTGGAGTATGCTTTACAAGAAAAAAAAAAATCACTTTCTGTTCCAGTGAAAAATTAAATTAAATTAAATTAAATTAAATTAAATTAAATTAGCTATGTTTAAAAGTTTGGGGGCCTTTTTAAAGAAATTAATAGTTTTATTCAACAAGGACACATTTTTTCCCCCACTCATTGTACTAAAGCCAAAACAAATTATAAAAATAATATCTGGAAACTACTACTTTTAAGACAGCGTATCTTAGTGTATATCTAAAATAAATATATTGCAATCACTTTCTGTTCCAGTGAAACAATAAAATAAAATAAAATAAAATAAAATAAAAAAATAAAAAATAAAATAAAATACAACTATGTTCAAAAGTTTGAGGTCACAATTTTGTTTCTTTTTTAAAGAAATTAATAGTTTTATTTAACAAGGACACTTTTGTACACGTTGTCATTGTACTAAAGCCAAAGCAAATTATAAAAATTATATCTGGAAAATAAATATATTGCAATCACTTTCTGTTCCAGTGAAATAATAAAATTAAATAAAAAATAAAACAAAACAAAACACAACACAACACAGCTGTTCAAAAGTTTGGGGACCTTTAGATTTTTTTTTTTTTTTAAAGAAATTAATAGTTTTATTTAACAAGGACATATTCCCCACTTTGTCTTTGTACTAAAGCCAAAGCAATTTATAAAAATAATTGTATTTCAGCGTATATCTACAATAAATATATTCCAATCACTTTCTGTTCCAGTGAAATAATATAATAAAATAAAATAAAATAAAATAATAAAATAAAACAAAAAACAAAACAAAACAAAACAACACAACACAGCACAGCACAGCACAGCACAGCACAGCACAGCACAGCTATGTTCAAAAGTTTGGGGGCCTTAAGGTTTTTTTTTTAAAGAAATGAATAGTTTTATTTTACAAGGACACTTTTCCCACTTTGTATTTGTACTAAAGCCAAAGCAAATTATAAAAATAATATCTGGAAAATATTTACTTTTAAGACATTGTATTTCAGTGTATATCTACAAAAGTCTGAGTTTGCCTAATATATGTGTGTGTACTGTGTGTAATTATGTATATATAAATACACACAAATTAATGTATATATTTAAGATAAACATTTATATACAAAATATTTTTGTATATAAAAATATAAAATTATAATTTATATAAAAAAATATAATTATATAAAAATTATAATAAATACCGTCTCGGTTACGTATGGTAACCCTCGTTCCCTGATGGAGGGAACAGAGACGTTGTGTCGAGTAGTGTACGACACTAGGGGTTGCTCTTGGGAGCCCAAACACCTCTGACAGTTTTGAAAAAGGCCAATGAAATTGGGTGTGCAGAATTTGCATAGCTGGCCACGCCCCGGATATCCAGGTATAAATAGGGCAGCATGTGCATCTGCTCACTCGTTCTGATCTGAGGAGCCAAGCGTCTCAGCTCACTCAGAGGCGGACCAGAGTTGTGGCACGGACGACACAACGTCTCCGTTCCCTCCATCAGGGAACGAGGGTTACCATACGTAACCGAGACGTTCCCTATCTGTCGTACACTCCGAGTCGAGTAGTGTACGACACTAGGGGTCCCTATATAAAACCGCCACAAGTCTGGCCGCGTCACGAGTGGTCAGCGCAGATAGTAACAAGTCAACGTGTTAACATAAGTGCAGCTCACCTCTTGCGACCATCCAACGTCCAAGGACTGACCTGTTATAGCAGAGTCCTGCAGTCGGGCCTTTCCTCAGTGGAGCGGCTAAGTGTCTTGAGAACGTTGGGAGAGTGTCTGTTTCCGGTAGGAAAAAGGCACTGCGGAGATCACAACCTGCCCAGAGGGGGGGTATAACGTGAAAACATTAGATATGGGACCTGAAGTGGGTCTCACGCTAGGGGAGACAACCAAACTCAGACCTTAGAGACAAACCTGCCTTCAGGGGAAACACCGCACCACAGAGAGTTATAGGTGGAAATACACATATGGGGCCACATAAGGAGCCACTGCATATGGGGCACAAATCCAACCAAGAGTTAGAAAAGTAACCATACCTTGTGTTGAGATTTCGCAGCGAGTTCCTCCGCCGAACTCTGCCACGTCCAGAAGTGCCAAGTGATGGAGAAGGTGTTCAGGGTTTGCGTCAGGAAACCTACTGAAACTTAAAAGCGTAATCACCATTTAGGGGAAGCGCTTAACCCTTTCACACGTGAGTTTAAAATATTCTATCTGAGCCCCCAGAGTGAGTTTTTTTTAGGCGACCGTTATTTAGAACGTACCGCCTTATTGCTTCCATGGCGACGTGTCGTGTTTGTCACGTGACACAACGCAGCCACAATAGCGCTGTATGACACATGTATCACTTTATATAGTTTTTTCCCTTTTTATTATTAATATTCACAAACATGCTCACTCTATTATGAAATATCTGATATTCCGATTCTGAACTATGTTCAAGTAAATGTATTTGGAGGTTTAAACACTTTTATAATGAGCGTGTTAGTTGATCTATGCCGGGTGATGGGCGCCGCCATGTTAGTTCACGCTGAATCCGAGCTGTGGGATTTACAAAACGCAAATTCATCCTCTCCTCCCGAAAAACATTAAAGTAAGTCTCTGGTGAGCTTGGAGAAGAGCAGAGTAAACTTTATAGTTACCTACACAATGTGTATATCAATAAAACATGTCGTCAGATAACATTTGTAAGGCTCATTATTGCAGCTTCCATAGACATCGGCGTGTATTTTGCTAAATATAAATGCATCGTTTTACTAGGACTTATGTGTATGTAAATGTCTGGAACCTAAAATAAGCATTTTATTGTTGAAAACACTGAATAGTTGCGATAATATGACAAGCGCTCAGTGCGTCCGATCTGGCTCAGCGCCAGCCAAAGCAGATTTGAATTCAGCGGTTGATCACGTGACGCGCTGAACGTTCGAATCACACCAGTGTGATCGTACGCTCCAGGGACCAGCCAAGAATGATCACACTGGTGTGATCGTACGCGTGAAAGGGTTAAGCAAGCTCTACACCCAACCAAAGTGCTGCGCCAAGAACTTGCGATTAAAACTCTAGCTGACACTGGTTCCATGCGCAAACTGGCAAGTGTATAGGTGTAGCCCAACCTGCAGCTCTGAAGATGTCTGTTAACGAGGCTGCATTGCGAGAGCCGCCAAGGCAGCGATGCCCCTGGTCGAGTGGGTTCTCACTCCCCGTGGGCAAGGCAAGCCTCTGGCCTGGTAGGCCGTACGGACCGCATCCACAAGCCAGTGGGAGATCCTTAGTTTGGAGACAGCCTTCCCCTTTCGCTGTCCTCCATAACAGACAAAGAGCTGACCTGAACGTCTGAGTGCTGAGAACGTTCCAGGTAATGTGTGGGACACGGACCGGGCATGATAGGGTCAGGTTGGGGTCATCTTCCTGGTAAGGAATTGCTTGCAGGGTCACCACCTGTTCTGAGGGAGTGGTGGTTACCATGGGCACGTATCCAGGCCGGGTTCCAACGTGAGAGTTCACCGGCCCGAATTCCAGGCACGAACGTTGACGGAAAGGGCTTGAAGGTTTCCCGCTCTTAACAGGGGTGAGCGCCACCGGGGAGGCCGTCTCCATGGAGAGGGCACCGAATGAACCGACTGAGGGCTCAATGGATCTTACTGTAGGCCCGAGGACCATAACAGATCAAGAGGGCATGTGGTGCTACCAGGGAGGGTTCGCCTTCCGGGCACCTCTTAACAAATCATGCCCCACCGATCTGCCTTCTACCAAGTCATGGCGGCTGTACATAGACCTTGATGTAGAAGCCGAACGGTGCCTATCCAGGCCTCCTTGGAGGAGGGATAGCACAGATTTGATGCCGCAATTCCGTGGGTTCTACCCTTAGGAAGAACGTCTGCGCCATTCCCAGGACATGCCACCGTCTGGCTCAGTTGTGCAAAGGGTGCCTCCCATTGTGGGTGGAAGGTTTCTGGAGGCTTCCTGGTCGCGTTCAGGGACCATAGAAGGAAGTTCCAGAAATCTGGGCGTGGGTGCCAGATTGTGCCCCTCCCCTGAGGAAGGAGGTTCCTTCTCAGGGGGGTGTGTCAGGAAGGCAACGATGGTAGGAGTGCGAGCTCCGAGAATCAAGTTCCGTTGGGCCAACAGAGCTACCAAGAGAAACTGTTTCGAAACCTTCCTGACATTGCACCGTGTCTGTGCAATAAGGCTCACTGGGGAATAAACCGTACGGTCCACTGAGTGTCAACAGATCTGAACCGAGGGAGTCCTTGGTCAGACTGTATTACCTACTGCAATGAGTGGATTCCGGTAAGGCAACAGATCTACCTGTGCCTGGCCGAATTGACTCCAAAACAGCTGGACCGTCTGAGGGTGGAGCCTCCACTCACCTCGGGGCGAACCCGTCACCCGGAAAGTGAGTGGCGCACAGAAGCCTGAGTCTGTGCTGGCTCCAGGGCAAGAGATGGCGGGTGAGTTGTGATATGTGAAAGTAGCGTACACCATCCTGGTGGTTGGTGTATGCCACAGTCGCTGTGTTGTCAGCGCCGACCAACACATGCTTGTCGCGACAGAGGCCGAAACCCCTTCAGGGCCCAAGCATTGTCAACAACTCAAGGCAATTGAATGCCTAAGCAGCCGAAGGCCTAACTGAACCCCGAGGCTGCATACCCGTTGCACATGGCACCCCAGCTTGACTTGGAAGCAACTGTAGAGACACAGTGCGTCTAGACACTTGTCCCAGGGGCAACCTGCCCGCAGAACTAATGTGTCCCCAAGGGCTGAAGGTTGCAACACAAAGTGTGATGTACACACGATGCGAGCCTGGTGCCACGCCCATCTCGGGACTCGGTGTGACGTCAGTGCTACAGCGGTTCCATATAGATCGGGTCCAGCAGCGTGACCGCGGCTGAAAATGCCATATGTTCCAGGAGCCCTGGTACATGAAGGAGACCGCTGTGGTGAACTGGAGTGCACTTGCGCACTACAGCACTGACTGTACACAGTCCTAGGCAAACGCGTAGAACAGTGACCGAGTTCATACGGAGAGAAGAGAAACCCCGTACTGAGGAGAGTTTACTCTTTTCCCAAAATGACCTGCAGTCCCAATCAAGCCAGGTAGTTGTGAACCACATCCCTGAGAGTGCAAACCGAACCTCGTGAGTGTGCTAGGACAGCCAGTCACAGATAACTGAGAATGCACATGCCCTCTACCCCGAGGGGGCGAGGGCAGCCCCTGTGACCTCTGTAAAGGTACGGGGGGTAGGGATAGGCTGCAGGGGGACCTTGTACTGATGAGCCCGACCTCGAAGACAAAGTCTTGGAAGGATCAAGACATGACAGTACGCGTCCTTCAGGTTCAACGCCACCGACCAATCTTAAGCCCTGACCCACAAGGGCTGTATGTTCCAGGGCTAACATTTAAATGGGAGCTTGAAAAGGGCCCGATTCAAAATATCCCTGTTTTAAGATTGGCATGAGTCGACCACCCATCCTAGTACAATGAAGTAGGGGCTGAAAAACCCCTTCCCTTATTTTGGCTGCCGGGGTATTGCTGCAAGATAACCGAGACTGACCAGGCAGTGACTGCCTGCGGAAGACAGACAGTCAGAAATGGTTGTGCCGAATCCACCTCTCATCCCCGGGTCGAGAGTGGATCTGGGTGGGTCAGTTAGGCCACCTGCTCTGGATTGCTCGTCTGAGGAAAAACTAGAAGCCTAACGAGGGTTCTAGCAAGCCTACTGACAAGCTGGTGTTGCCACCTTCCCACAAGAACTTTGACCGCTGGGCGGGTCTGGCCGGAGGCCCGGCTGTCGCGGGGCCTCAGGAGTTCTATAGGGGGCCGTCCGTAGCGATGAACAGACAGAAGTAGTCGGGGGAGAGGGCCGAAGCCCGACCCACGGCTGAGGCTGCTCCTTAACCACCGTGAAGGACTCGCGTACAAATTCTATCACGGTGTTGCCAGAAGGACTGACCTGGGAAATGGGGGGGGAAGCGGACTTCAATTTTCCCGCATGTCTGACAGGTAAAGCCACAGGTGCCGCTCCTGGACCAACAAAGTGGACATCCCCCTTGGCAGAGCATGCGCCACGACCTCATAGCTCAGCGAGCGTAATCGGTTCTTGTACGCAGTTCCCGTAGCTCTAGGTTGGAACCACCCTCGTATCGAACTCACAACGCCACGGCCCGAATGCCCAGAGGATGGCCGTGGCATGTAAGGCGGACGCAGCTCGTCCAGAAGCCGTGTAAGCCTTGCCCGGAAAGAACTTACAGGCTCTGGACGGGGGTCATGGGAGGAATCCAACAAGCGGCGGCGTTTTGCGGGGAGTACCCTGCAGATGCCCCCTTCGCCTGGGGAACCCCTGAACCCCTTCGCTGGACCCCCATCGAGGGTGGTGAAGGAGGAGAAGTTGGTCTATCACGATCCACCTGTTTTTTTTATTTTTTTTAAACGGGCTTTCTGTGATCCCAACGACTTCTCGTGCACTTCCGGGAAACAGGCACTGGAAACGAGCATACAGGTCATTACCCAGATGTCTATTAATCAGCCCTTCCTTGGCTGCCCGTTTCAGGCACGGATGCCATTTTAGCATCTGCCTCAAACTGAGAATCAACCCCCCAGAGGTTTGCTCAGCTGAAACTTCAGCTTTAAACAGTTTACGCCCTCCTAGCGATGCTGCCGCTAACCATTTTCGCCCAATTAGGAGCTCCAAATAAGAAAGTCAGCTGTACTAAGACAGACTAACAAACTTGTCCGGAAGCTTGATCGAGGGACGCGAGGGGTTTGCGGGGTTTTGACCCGGCAAAACCTTCCTTGCTTTCTAATGCACATCAACACCAACGCACATCGCAACGGCCTCATACCAGGAAGTAGAAGGACCGGAGTGGGAAGCATTCGGGGTGAGCCGCGGCTTGACGTAAAGCACACGGCTTGTGAGCAGAATGCGCCCGGGTCATGTTTTCGCCGGCAAAACATGAATCAACAACAAGCGCTGCATCAGCGTGAGAATCTCAACACTGAATACAACGGTTGTGTTGATCGTTTGGATCGAGGAACGCGAGGAGCGAGAGGTTTGCGGGGTTTCCACCCGGCAGAGCCTTCCCTGCTTCCTAATACTCGCCACCGACGCACATCGCAATGGCCTCGTACCCGAAAGTAGAAGGACCGAAGCGGAAAGCAGTCGGAATGAGCCGCGGCTTCACGTAAAGCACGCGGCTCACGAGCAAAGCGTACCCATGACCGAGTTCTCACAAGCAAAACATGAATCAACAACAAACGCTGCATCAGCGTGAGCATAACTCGACGGTCGTGTCGATCATTCTTGGGAAGGTAAGCCGCAACCAGGATGGCACGGAGGGAAAGATATGTTCACCAACACACAATCCCACCGCGCTAGCTCTTTCAGAGAAATCACTCTTTTAGAAGGAAGATTGCTCTTCAAGATCGCCGTCAACGCACGCAGGGGAACTCTCACAACACTTATCTGTGTATGAGAAGGGAGAGACCGCTGCCTGTGCTGCAGATCCAACGACGAAAGAGGTGAATGTTGCTGCTTCTCATGCAGAGACGCTGCATTCAGCTCCGAAAAACAGATGTAGTGAGCAGATGCACATGCTGCCCTATTTATACCCGGATATCCGGGGCGTGGCCAGCTATGCAAATTCTGCATACCCAATTTCATTGGCCTTTTTCAAAACTGTCAGAGGTGTTTGGGCTCCCAAGAGCGACCCCTAGTGTCGTACACTACTCGACACAACTCGGAGTGTACGACAGATAGGGAAATATACTTACATGTATATATACGTTACATATATATACATGTTTGTGTTTGTATTTATTATACACATAGTAATTACACACAGTACACACACTTCTATTTTGTATGCGATTCATCGCGATTAATCATTTGACAGCCCTGCTATAAACACATTCCAATCACTTTGTGTTCCAGTGAAATCATAAAATAAAAAATAAAATAAAATAAGATAAAATAAAATAAAACACAGCTATGTTTGAAAGATTAGTATTATTAAAGATAATTATTCATGGTGACAGGAAGGACTTTATATTAAGATTTTTATTTCAGATAAATGCTGTTCTTTCTGTTTATCAGAAAAACTTGGAATCGATGTATTGCAATTTCCACAACAAAAAAAGAACAACTATTTTATACTAATAATAAATGTTATCTGAGCAGCAAATCTGCATATCAGAATGATTTCTGAAGGATTATGTGACACTGAAGACAATGAAGGAGTAATGATGCTGAAAATTCAGCTTTGTCAAATAAATGACATTTCAAATAGAAATACATTATTTTAAATTTCCATAATATTTCACAATACTACCGTTTTATCTGTATTTTCGCAATTAAAAGCCTTGGTGAGCATAAGAGACTTCTTTTCGAAATGTTAACCCCAAACTTTTGAATGACAGTGTACATACTGACAAACACATGTAATGTGTGAAATACTTATTTTAAAACAGTTGTCACCTTTTACACGAAAGGCAAGATACACTCCTCTGAGCTCCATCAGCACATGCTGAGGCAGGGGACAGAACCCTTAGGATTAAAATCCTTTTGACATTCAGTCAAATCTGCAGCACACATGACAGATATAAAATAAAGTAAAAGCACTGAAAGATGTCAAATAAAAAAAGATTAAAATAGCACAACCTCAAATTTAGAATATTTTCTGACATTTTTGACAAGTGTCTCTCGAGGGACTGGGAACAGATACGCATCAAGCATTCTGTGGAATCCAGAAATAACACCCACGAGCATCACCTCAGCAAGCCTGCAGAAGTCCAAACATGCTGAGACGTCCACAACCAACAAGACACTGAGAAATCAGCCACCCACACAATTTGGCCCTGCTTTCCCTCCGCTCGTCTCATAGGACAGAATCAATGACAAATGAAAACCACGGTCCTCTCTTAAATCAAAGCGTGCACACGCTGCAGTTTCCACCTTGTGTCTGGGTACAGGGGCTGCCAATTAGACATGAAGCAGTGGGTAGCCGTGTCCTTGCCAGGTTATCCTCAAGGACAGGCGTCAGAGAGGCAGGCCTATAGGAGGAGGGGGAGCTGGGCCCTCGGATGCTGCCAGAGAGGACGTGGCCACAGGTTGGCCATCTGACCACAGCCGTACGGTATTTCAACATGACAAACACGTGGAATGATTAAGCAGGCATTTACACAGCCAATACCATGGGAAATCCCCAACATCTATACAGCTATATGATTGTAATTTCAATTGTAAAAGAAATATTTTAAAAAATTATAGGTAAGTTCTCACTCTGTATGGTAAAAAATGTTATAGATTTAATGTCATGTTTATTTCATGTACACTAAAAAATTAATTAAAATTAAATTTCATAATTAATTACAAAGAAACACTGAATTAAACATGAAAAAAGAAATAGCATTTTCTTGTAAATTTACAGTGTAATTTTACAGTAAAATGGTGTTAAAAGTACAATTTTTGGAAGTAAAAAATGAAATTACAGATTTACAGTCAATAAACTTAAATTTACTTTTTTCATGAAAAAAATATTTACATTAGGGTTTTCTGTTATCTTCTGTTGTTAAATAAATGTTTATTAAATTATTTTTGTGGTGTGTCTTAGCATGATTTGTATTTGTGTGAATGACACCTTGTAGTATTTACCTCAGTTTGTGGAAAAGCTACTGTTGAACCTGTATTTCCACAATAAATAAAAAAATAAATAAAATAAAACAAGGTTTTTTAAAGTTTGGGATAAAACAAGGAATATTTGGCATACATTTTACAAGAAAATACAATTTTAATTTTTTTGAAAAGTTCATGTTCATTTCAATGTATGTTAATTCAAGAAACTTGCTGTTTCTTTGTAATTGTGAAAACTTACTAGCAATTTGTAAAACTGTTTCTTCAGTGTGTTATAAGGTGGTTATATATTATAAAAACAGATTTTAGTAATTGGGCATTATTAATTAACATTATCTCAGTTAATTAAATCTATTATTTTTTTTACTGGAAAGGTAATTTCAATATGTAAAACTGAAATTGTATTTTCTTGTAAAACATTTTTTTAATATATAAATGATAAAATGTAAAAAAAATTTTTTTTACCCCAGTTTGTGAAAAACTTTTGAACCTGTACTTAATAAAATAAAATAAAATAAAATAAAATAAATGTTTTTTTAAAGTTTTGGATAAAACAAGGAATATTTGGAGTACAAGAAAATTCAACTTAAAATTTTCTTGAAAAGTTCACATTCATGTCAATGTGTTAATTCAAGAAACTTGCTGTTTCTTTGTAATTGTTTTTCAAAATTAACTTGCAGTTAGTTAAAATTGTTTCTTTATAACGTGGTTATCTGTATATTACAAAAACATGATTTTAGTAAATGGGTTAATAACATTATTTCAGTTAATTAAATACATTCTTTTTACTCCAAATGTAATTTCTATCTGTAAAACTGAAATAGTATTTTCTTGTAATTTTTTTTTAAATTTATATAGAAAATGTACAGTGCAATTTTACAATAAACTGTGTTAAATGTACAATTTTTGGAAGTAAAAAATAAATAAATCTTATAATTTACAGTGAATAAACTCAAATTAACATTCCCAGAATTTTCATTGAAAATTATGTACATTTTCTGTTATCTCCTGTTGTTAAATGAATTTTTATTGGATTATTTTAGTGTTCTGTGTTAGAATAAATAAACAAGTAAGCAAGTAAGCAAGTAAGGAAGTAAATAAATAAACGTTTTGGATAAAATAAGGTATATTTAGAGTACATTTTACAAAAAAAATACTATTTTAATTTTCCTTAAAAAGTTTCTTTGTAATTGTTTATGAAATTTACTAGCTATTTCCAAGTGAAAATTGCTTCTAATTTTTTCAGTGTGTTATAAGGTGGTTAACAGTATGTTATAAAAACAGATTTTAGTAACAGGGCATATTAACATTATTTCAGTTGATCAAATATATTATTTTTTACTGTAAATATAATGTCTAACCATCATAGACATTTGGAGGGACAACAATAAGAAATGCCCAAACTGGCCCCCCCAAAATTTGGAAATTCTTGTACTGATCTTCTGCACTCTATTCCGCAGCGCTTTTTGGACAAAAATCTTCAAAAAGTACATTCAGCCTACTCCGCCTCATCTAACAGCGCTCGTCAATGTCAAAATAACCGAGATGGCCAATCAAATCAAAGTGGGCGTGGTTTACCATTCACAGCGGCAGAGCGCGAAAAATAGCGCGAAGCGTCAGTGAAAGAAAGCGAGGTAAGATGGCGGTTGAAAATCAATTGTAGTCAACTGTTTTCGATAGAAATGTTAATTATCTCCAGTGTGTGCGAGAGATATTTTAATAATCTCCACTACATATATATATATATAATGTTTAAGACCTGGTTACGGCCTTGATTTTAATCTGTATTTTCACGGTAAAGTTCTGGCAACCACAGCTGCCGTTTTCTTTACTAAAAATTTCACACTTTTTTACACTGTACTACACTAAATTGCTGTAAAAATATTATACAGTTAATGTAAAAGATTGTTACGTTACATTTGTAGTTTCTCTAAGTATTTATGGAGTTGTAACTGGAGGAGGTGATGGTTTGCGTGTGACAGACTGAGTCTTATCAGAATGGCCGGTGGACACACAGATAATCAGTGAAACACTTCTTTTGCGTCAGGCAGGCCACAGGAAGGAGTGAAACCGCAATAGTAAAAGGCACAATTTAACGGGTGTTAACACAAAGAGCTATAAAGTTCGACAAGTGTGCGATAAACAGTGATGATAAATAGTAATATGCTCTGTGGAGGACATGGCGAGGATGTGTAATCTGACGCTGTGCGCGCGCACGTGTGTGTGTAAATTGAAAACGCTCGGAATCAATATGGGTATTATAGCATTAGCCATGGAGCGATATACCATAAACTGTTTCTACATGCACCCTGGCAAAGCAATTTACACACTTGCTCAGTGCTTATGAATAATGCATGCTCATATCAGTGCGGCAGCAGAGCGCTGTACTGTAAGCTGCTTTAATAACTGCATGAGAAAAGTCACCTTTGATACTAATTCACACTTACTTGACAGATATATGGAAGTGTGTGTGTCTGTCTCCGAGATTATCTTTATGATATTTAAATAATATATTACTGTATAATTGTAGTTATTTTATGGACTTTACCTGTTTACATAAAAAAAAGATATAATCATATTCATTTTATGTATATTTGCATTATGTCTAAATAAGACTAACAAGTAAAAAAAAAAAATCTAAAACGCTACTACTACTACTACTACTACTTTATCAGTTATAATGGACTTTACCTGCTTACTTGCCAACAATAATTTATAATAATTCATATTTAATTAATTAATTAAATATTTAGAACAATAAATATTTTTTGTATTTATATTTATATTCTAAATATAAGCTATATAATAATAATTATACATATTAATTATAACAATAACAACAACAACAACAACAATAATAATAATAATAACAATTATTATTATTATTATTATTATTATTCAGATTTGACCATTATTATTATTATTATTATTAATACTATTACAGTAATAACAACAATTACTATTATTATTATTATTTTATTATTATTATTAATTTATGGACTTTACCTGCCTAAATAGCAAAAGTATTAATCATTATTATTTTATTTATATTTGCATTATATCTAAACAATAACAAAAAAAAAACAAGAAAAAAAAGATATATATAATACTAATACTACTAATATACTACTACTACTGCTACAATACTTATTCATAAAAATAATATTTAGAATAATAACTATTATTTGTATTGCTACTATTATTATTATTATTATTATTATTATTATGTATTATAATATTACAACAACAAAAATAACAACAAATGATTATTTTATAAACAAGTCAAAAATTAAGAAAAAAAATCTAAAACACTACTACTAATAGTACTATTAATAATTTATATGGACTTTACCTGCGTACATTAAAAATAATAATCATAATAATTGTATTTATATTTGCTTTACAGCTTAACAAGACCAAAAAGAAAAAAAAAAAAATATATAATTAATACATTTAATATTTAAAATAATAAGTATTATTTGCATTTATATTATTCTTATTCTAAATATAAAGTATATTAATAATAATAATAATAACAACAACAAACATTCATAATTATTATGAATAAAATTAATATTTAGAATAAGTATTATTTGTATTTCTAGAATTTGTATTCTAAATAGTCTATTTTAATAATTATAAATATTTATAATTATTAACATAATAATAATATATTTCTATATTATTAATAAAGTAAATATTTATAATAATACTTATTATTTGTATTACTGTTAACAGCAACAATAATAATAATAATAATAACAATAAATAATTTATAATTTTATAAACATGTATAATAGATTTTACCTGCTTATATTAAAAATAATAATCATGATCATTATTTAAATTTGCATTATGGTTGAACAAGATCAAAAAGAAAAGAAAACTAATAATACTAATTCTAGTACTAACAGTAATTTCGAATTATATATTATTAATAAAATTAATATTTATAATAATAACTATTATTTGTATTTATATTATTCATATTGTAAATATAAACTATATTAATAATCAAGATTTCTAATTATTAACATACATAATAATAATAAATAATAATAACAACAATTATTATAACAATATGTATATAATTATTAATAAAAAATAATATTTAGAATAATAACTGTTATTTGTATTATTTATTACTATTATTATTATCATCATTTATTATATTACAACAATAATAACAATAACAACAATTATTATTACTACTACTAATACTAATAATATTAGTAGTAATAATAAAAACAGTAGTAATAATAATGTTAATAACTGATATTTTGTTTAATTATACATAAATATCAATTATTGTTATTATTACTTTTGTTGTTATTGTTTAAGCAGGTAAGCAAAAACTTCTCTCTTTTCAGAATTTCCTCCTTTTATTTTTGGGTTATTTATAAAACTGTCACCCCCATTTGCATCATCAGGATGTTTATCATGTTTTGATAGTTCCTTCAAATGCATTTTCCACACAAAACATACAGCTCATAAACTCCAGCTCAGTGAAAGCTGTGAGTCTGAGAGCCCTCAAGCAAAAACATTGTGTAATCAGTGTATGATTGGAACCACCAATAGTTTTGATAAAGAGTTGAAGTTTTCAGTCTGTCTCTCGAACACAGGTCCACTGCCAGGACCCCCAGATCATGTTCAAGCCATTAATGTGGGTCTGGTGATTTCAATCACACATTACTGATTACATAACAATACTTTTGCTTGAGGGCTCTTCCACACACACATTCCAGCACGAAGAGCAACTCACAGATACGGGAACAGCAGTCAACCCATATTTCAGCTACGGCCAGCGCAATCACACACAGCTTTCCTTGAAAAGTCTAACCTCTAATAACCTCTAAACAAATAGCTTTAATATGTCAGGGATATGGTGAAACACGTCCTCTGTGGGCACAAATTATCTTCCCAGCATTTTGGTTGTTTCCAACTAGTTGGTGCACAGAGGTTTACAATGTATTTTGCATAGTGGATCTGCATTGCACAATTCATCTGTCATGAGAACCTGGTTATTGTTTTTTTTTGTTTTTTTTTTCCCAGACAGGACATTTCCTTATCATTATACCATAAAAATTAAGATAACACAGTAATTTCTTACAATAAAAGTATTTTTCTCGGCTAGGTCAATTTCTGTGCCTATAAAAAAAGTTATTTATTATTATTATTGGAAGAAATCAGTGCAGGCTAGGTCATTTTCTGTGGCTAAACATAAAATAAAATAACATAATTAAATTAATTTAAATAATAATAATAATAATAATAATAAAAACTAAAGGAAATTGTATTGTAAAAGTGTATTGTTAAATTAATTCTGGCTAGGTAATTTTCTCTTAATTTCCGCCTAATATATATATATATATATATATATATTATTGAAATAAAATTATGACACTTTTAACAATCTAAGTTTATATATGAAAAATTCAAAAGTAAATCATTAAAATAAAGTACTTATGAAACATGGCAAAATATATGTAATAATAATACTGCTTTAGTGATATTTACCATATTGTATTAATTTCAGTTAATTGAAACTGAATTAAATTATTATATTAATTTAAATGATAAAATTCTAAACAACTTTACTATTATTATTAATTAATAATAATAGACTAGGTCATTTTTTTTTACCTAAAAAAAAAAATATATTTTATTATTATTCAATTTAAATCATTAAAATACATAATTTATGAAACATGTAGCAAAATATTATATGTAATAATAAAATATAGTGTATTATAATCTCAAATTATAAACAATATACATAATAATAACAACAACAACAACAACAATTATTATTATTATTATTATTATGTATACTGTTTATAATTTAAGATTATAATACACTATATTTTATTATTATTATTATTATTATTATTGTTATTATTAAGGCTAGGAGGTCATTTTCTGCACCTAAGATGTTATTTATTATTTAAATAAAATGACTACACTTTTAACACTCAGTTTAAATATTAAATTAAATATAAATAACTTAATTTTAAATAATTAAAATAAATTATTTAGGTAACATGTAGCAAAACATTATATGTAAGAATAAAATTGTTTATATAATATTATTTACAATATTGTATTATAATCTGTATTATAAAACTATATTATTATTATTATTATTATTATTAGAAGAAGAAATGAGTACAGGTTCGGTCTTTTCCTGTAGCTACAAATAAAAAAAATGAAATAAAATGAAAAAAAAAAAAAAATACAATATTAGATAAAAGTAAAATTGTCACACTGTGAGAGATAAAGTCATATGTTAGATATAAAGGTCTAATTGCGAGTTATAATAATTCTAAAATAATACAATACCACTACTATCTCCTAAATTACCTAAATATTAAAAAGTTATTTATTATTGTAATAAATTATTTCTTTAATAATTTATTTTTTTTATTACATTTTATTTATAAAACATAAAAATATAATACTGTGTTTATTGTTAAATTTAATTAATAGTAATGGATTTTACATTTTACAGCTGTCATTTAATTGCAATAAATTGTAGAAATGATACTATAAAAAATGACTTTGGAAGTACGGCAAACTGTACTGTACTGCAATGACCTGTCATTTTCCACACGTTTACAACGCTACAAAAGTCACTTTCCTCACATTCCGATTCGGCTGCGGTGATCCTCTTTTCTCTTCCTGCGTTTCCTTTCAAATGGCTACAGGAAGCCGGCTTAGTGCTGGGTGTCTGAGTGAGTTTGCCAGGCTTTCTATGGGAGAAATACATAATTAATGAAGAGTGTGCTATTTCTCCGAACACACAGGGAATCACTCCTTTCAACTTTGTCTCAGACCCCCAGCGGGCAGTGTCTGCAGGCTTCTCATGACACACAAACACACACAAGCACGACCCCCGGTGCCCTCTCCTCCCCGTCTCACGCTCAACAGACACAAAGGGAGCACCTCTCTCTCTCTCTGCCTCCTTTTCAATATCTCCCATCCTCCCTCCTTTTCTTTCTCTCGCCCATATTTCTCCTCCTATCAAAGCCTAAAGTCTTACTCTCTCCTGCGTGCAGCGGCGGCATGCTGAGGCTAAATTAATTTGGCGGCGCTGCTTTCTTTATTTATTTTCTTTTGTTGCTTTTCAACTTTGTGATTAGTCCATAGCCCTGGTTTCATGCTAGACTTGGCAATTCGGTTTGGCAGACAGTGATCTTATCCTGCAGTCAAATATTGTAAGAACATGCTCCCAGTGGGAATCTGTGCCAGAAGAGAGAGAGGAAAAACTCTCATAAAATGAGAAACAAAACAGAAAAAAAAACACCAGAGAAAAATAGTCCTCTGATATACAAACATCCATTAAAAAGCCCTGAACAAACTAGCTTCTTCCTTCTAATCTGTTTCTGTACCGCTGGAACGAACTACTGTAAAGTGCAAAAGAACTGCAACTAGTAGTTGGGAATATACTGTAAATTCATACTTAGTCTTTTATGTGTGCACAATACATCCTCGCTGCCAACAGTAAGAGTAAAAGCCTTTTACCAGGGACTGAATCATTCCTAAAAGAACATAAAGGCATCTGAAGCATACAGACAGTGAAATGACAAGAAACAAATGGGACGCGGCGCTGCACTCGTGCGCCTCGTAAATAACGCATACGCCGGGTTGAATATACTGTATGTGCTGAGATTGCTTCTGTCACTTACCTTTAGAAAAATGCAGGGCAAATGTGGGTTGATGGAAAAACCAGTGGATCTCTTCTTTAATGCTTAAGGCCACAGGGGAAATGTCAGTGTGAGGCTGCTTTTAAAGTCAGGAGAAGTACAGTACGGGCCATAAAATACATCTTTGAATAGAAGCTCCTTCTAAATGACTACCTAAACCTTGAAAAGTTATTGGTTTTTGAAATAAAATGACTTTTTAACTGTCAATTTAAATATAAGATTATTAATATTAAATACTCATATTTTTGCATAACGTTTTATTTATGAAATATATATATATTTGTATTTTATACATTTTAAATTAATTTTTTTACAATTATTTTATTGCAATTAATTTAAATATTAAAAGAAATGATTAAATATTTAAAAATGTTATTTATGAAGCATAAAACATGATTATTGAAATTGCATTACTGTATTTTTGTAACAATCAGTATAAATATTAAATTAAATATTTAGAATTAATTGAATTATTTTTTAAATAAAATAATAAATGTAATAAATATGTAATAAATATTTTGTTTTTAGTCATAATATTTACAATATTTAATAAAATAATCTTAAATTACAAAATCTTATGCAGATTTGTTATTGTTATACAACTATTATTGTTATTATTATTATTATTATTATTATTATTACTACAGTCATCATCATCATCATCATCATCATCTCCTAAATAGCTGCCTTAATCTTAAGTTATTATTAAAATAAAATTACTAAAATAAACTTTAAAAAAAAAAAGTATATAATTAATGTTTAAACAATCAATTTAAATATGAAATGAAATGATTAAATATTAAATTTTAAAAACAGTGTTATGAAACTAAATAATTAATGTAAAATTAAATGGTTTTAAGAAATAATACTTCCTGTATTTTTAATATTATTGTTTTATAAAAAAATATTTTTACATTTTATTTTATAATACTTACTACTACTAATATTAATACACATTACTATTACTACACATTACTACTAGTATTACACATTTTTATTTTTATCACTTTATTATTATTATTATTATTATTATTATTATTATTAATCATAATAGCTGCTTTAATCTTAAATGTTATTTATTATTGAAATAACACAACTAAAATTACTAACATTTTTTACTTAAAATTTAACCAATTTTAAATATTAAAATAAATGATGAAATATTCCAAATTAAAAACAGTTTTATTTATAAAACATAAAACATGAAAGTTATTTAAGTTATTAAAATAGTATATATTGTTAAATTATTTAACAATTTAATTATTATTATTTTTATTTTTAACAATATGCTTCAATGTTAAATTAAATATTTAAAATTACATACCTGAATTAATTATGAAACAAAATAATAAATGTAAAAATAAAATAATTTTTAGTAATAATACTTACAATATTTAATAAAATAATCTTAAATAATAAAATCAAAATTACAAAAATAAAAAAAAATTACAAAATTAAACGTTTCAAGAAATAATACTTAGTGTATTTTAGTTTTTTTTATTTATTTATTTTTTATTTGATTTTATAATACTTAATACTACTACTAACAATATTAATACAGGTATTACACATTTTTATATTACTTAGATTTATTATTATTATTATTATTATTATTATTTTACCATGAATATAAATGTTACATATTTAAAATTACTTTTTATTTATTAATTTAACAAAAGAATAAATGTAATAATAAATTTTTTCATTATTATGTGGTAAATGTAAAATCCTTTTTGTTTCAGTAATAATATTTAACATTTTAAATAAAATCATTGAAAGAACTGATGGAGAGGGAGAGTATAGGCCTGGGTAAATGTCAGGTTGTGCAGAAATACAGCATCCATTATTTACATTTTTTTTTTGCACATAACAAATTTCATATTGGTGTATCTTAGTCACTGGGGTGTGTTGAGTATGACTCCACAAGTAAAAGCAGGTTTACCAGCCGGTCAAGTTCGGTTCCATTACAGTGCTGTCCTGCTCAAGGAGTAAAACATGTAATATTTAATGACTGTCAAGATACCACAACATAAAACATTATCATCCAAGGGAATGTTTGATGCAGCTGTTAAAATAAACCTCTGCTGGAATATCGATCGATGTAAATCACTGTCGGGTCTAAGCAGCTCTCTAAAGATCCCTTCCGCAGTTACTCACTTAAAACCTCGCCTTCTGTTCTGGTTCATCCCAGCGAAAGCTTTGAAGAAGTGCACGACATATCGCGGAACAAATATTACCGTAGTCGAACGAGGTTGTTTTTTAGGTTCACCAGCCATCTGCTCAGCACATTACACAGAAAAGGTGTCAACGACGCTTTATGAATCATTGTGGTGATTAAGAACTGTTAGCTTGACTGTAAGTTGCTCCTGTAGAATTCTTAGAATTGTTGTGGCCTTGCAAATCATTGGCAACATTCTAGGGATTCTATTTATGTAATGTGTCCTCGATCTAATTCTCTCTCAGCGCTAGCTGCCGCCGGCCTGCCCGACTGTTTTTCTCTGTGTGCTGTGTTTGAGGACATGTTTCCCTAATGCTGCCCGACCACTCGCAGCCAGGGAGTCTGGCACAGGAATGATTACCTGTCTGTATGATCAATTACCTGATTACTCTCTGGATACACACTCGTGGCATGTCTCTGGAGTCATGCTCGCACACGCACACTCAACACAAACACACACACACACACACACACGGTGGAGAGACTGAACGCCAGGGCACTTTCTGACAGAAATGGGTTGTGAAAAGAGAGGAGAGAGAAAGTGTGTGTGTGTGTGTGTGTGTGTCAGAGAGAAAGCTCAAGGAGGTGGCTCTTGGTGTTCTGGCTTGTGGCAGGAAACACTTTTGTTTCTTGCTTCAAAATAAGTTTCTGTCCTCATCATGACTGTGCTTGTATGATACAAACTCAGCAATACAAGAACACTTAATACTACAGACCACAATAAATTGTTGCCAGTTATTTTCCTTAGGCTGTATTTCCTATTAGCTTTTATAGAAAGTTACTGGAAAAACAGAAACACCAACAATTACCCAATAATAATAAAATGATTATTATTAGGCTGTTTAGATTATTCATATTGGGTAGTTTGAATTATTATTATTTAATTATTGTTAACGTTGTTATATTAATTACATAATATTATAAATAATATATTAATTAAATATTAGTTTAAAATGTTTTTATAATTTAAAAAAAAGTTCCTACTCTGGTTGGTTCATGGAAGACTGTAAATTTGAATGATTATTAAATTGTTAAATAATTAAATTATTATTAAAATTCAACAACAACAACAACACTACTACTAATAATAACAATAATGCTTTAAAAATATTCATATATTAAATATATATATATTTTTTTAATTATTAAAAACACACAATTGTGGCCTTTTCGGTCTAAGGAAGACTAAATTTAAAATAACAGATTATTAAAAAAAATTGTAAATTTCAACAACAACAAAAACAACAATACTACTACTACTACTACTACTAAAAGTAATGCGTTTAAAATATTTATATGTTAAATATTTAATTTTTTAAAGTTATAAAACAAATATTTGTGGCCTTCTAGGTCGAAGGAAGACTTTAAATAGAAGAATAGAAGAAAAATTTAAATTATTAAATCATGATAAATATTAATTATTTAATAAATCGCTAAATAATAAAATATGACAATAATTTATTTAAACATATTTAAAAGATTATTAAATTGTTTAATAATTAAATCATTATTAAATTTCAACAACAACAATACCTTTTAAAATAACTAACTTTTAAAATATTTTGTTACATATTTAATATTCTTAAAATTATTTAAAAAAAAATTATATATACATATATATATATATATATAAAATAATTATAAATTATTAAATCATTGTAATATATAAATAATAATTTAACAAATCACTAAATGAAATACAACAAAAATTTAATTAAACATTTAAATGATTATTAAATTGTTTAATAATTAAATCTTTATTAAATTTCAACAACAACAACAACAACAACAGAACTACTACTGCTACTACTACTAACAATAATGCTTTTAAAATATTTATATGTTAAATATTTAATATATTTAATATTTTTTAAATTATTTTAAAAATATGTATGGCCTTCTAGGTCTAAGATAGACTGTAGATTTAAATAACATTATTACAAAATAAAATAATAATAATATCCTACAATAAGTGTATTTTATATGATAAAAATAATAATAATAACAATAATAATTAGTAGTAGTAGTAATCAAAGCAAAATATTTACATATTAACATACTTTAGATTGTTGCCAATTATTTTTCCTAAGTTGATGTATTTTCCATTAAATTTTTTGCTGTTTCAATATGAAATACATCAACACAGGAAATTATACAAAAAATATATTTGTGCCTTTTTGGTTTGAGGAAGACTGTAAATTTCAAATAACAGATTATTAAAAAATGAAATTATTGTACATTTTTAAATCATTATAATATATAACTAATTATTTAATTAATCACAAAATAAAATCCACCAATAATTGATTAAAATGCATTAAATAATAATAATAATAATAATAATATATTACAAAAGGTGTATTTAATATTATCGTTCAGGTAATTTTTTTGTGTAACAATTATAACTTAATTTTTTTATTATTATGTGGTAAATAGCATTCTGTTTTTAGTCAGACAGTTAAGCTACATTCTACATAAATTATTTCATTGTAAACTATTTAATTAAGTCACAAAGCAAACTGCAGAACTATTAAGAGTGTCTAATGGCACCTGTACCTTGTGCTGATTTGTAGCCAGTGACAGTAGGAGTGAGACCAAGAGCTATTTGTTTTATCAACCTCAGTTTGACCTTCTTGTATCATTTCTCAGACACACACACACACACACACAGGTGCATGCACATCAACAGGCCCCTTGAATAGCAGCATGACAGTTCGCAGCAGCTGAAAGTAGGTTTACAGTTACAGAAGAACACACTAACCTTCCTGAACCCTCACACACACTGACCCATCAAATCCCTTACAAGAGAAACACATTAGACTCTCCTTAATCACACATTCACTGACATACACACATACACCCGCAAACCCATATGACCAGAACGCAAGTCTGATTATACAAGCTACTGGCCGGGGGAATTATGGGTAAAGATGGAGAGATTACACAACAGAGACAGCTGCCAATACATTTACCTATTACTTACACTCTCATCAGATCTACAGATGGAATTATCCTTTTTATCAAGACAAAATGTTTTCAGATTGAGTTTACGTATTAGCTTATTTATGTACTAAATTATTGCCAATTAATTTTCTGAAGATTATGTATTTCCTATCTTTTTTTTTGTTTTTTTTACTTACGGCATCGACACAGGAAAATATTTCATAATAACAACATAAATAATGATAGTAATTATTATTATTATTATTATTAGTAGTAGTAGTAGTAGAATTATTAGCATAATAATAACTATTATTCAAATAGAAAATTTCAGAAATATATATATATATATATATATATATATATATATATATATAAAACATAATAATAACAATACTGATACTACTACCAATTATTATTATTATTAATAATAATAATAATATTTGTATTAATTTTATTATTTAATAATACATACAGTTAAACAATACATACATTCTCATCAGTTCTACAGGTGGAATCAAGACAAAATATTTAGTACAGTGTAGTAGTAGTAGTACAGCAGTAGTAGTAGTATTATCGTAGTAGTATTATCTGACCCATATCGGAATGGGCCTATAATGGCTTTAAATGTAAATATCGGCATCGAAAAATTAAGCTGATGTGTCTTGCCAATAAGAGGAACAACTTACATGTGCTCAGGGTGTGTTAGCAGTGTGGCTCATTCTTGAAGCAAAGTTTTGTCTGAATGATGATTAGATTCATGATTAGTTTTGGATCGCTGCATTTAATTTGAGAATAAACATACAGAATGACTCCTTCAGTGTGTGATTTAGTAAACAGTAATAGCACAGCAGCAGAGGCAACCTCCCCAGGGTCTTAATGCCCGTTCGGTAAGGAGTGTTAATTCTGTAGGGAGGCGCTGTTGGCCTACTTCTAATAAAATGAAAGTAAAATACACAAATAACATTTAGACTGTGTTTCGGATTAAATAAAGCAGAATTTGAAGTCATGTTTTGATTTAAAGGTCAGAAGCTATAATTTGCATGAATTAACAGAAACAAACAAACAAACATGTCACTTGTAAATTAATTTTATATATACTGATTTACTCATTCATGTGTAATATGTTACATGTTTTTAAACAAATTATGAGCTCTAAAAGATTGTCAGAATTTTTACAACATTTTTTGGTTTAGACCATCTACAAATGTTAAATCTTAAAATAAAATGTTAGGGTTATTTTTCTGGAAAAAAAATGCAGCAATTGATATATAGTTTATTTACAGTTCTTTTCAAAGCTTCAATGTACTGTCATTATAAAAGAACTTCATTCTTGTTTATTTAATTCTAACAGATTAGTTCTTGTTAAAAACTTAAAATTAAATATAATTTGCTTATAATTTCTGTACATGAGAGACTTGGTGTTGTTTACAAACAAAAAGAAATATATTGGCATCGTACTAGTAGTAGTAGTTGTAGTAGCCATGGTAGTAGTAATAGTATTAGTACTAGTACAGTCGTAGTAATAGTAGTAGTAATAGTAGTAGTAGTAGTAATAATAGAAGTAGTACCAGTACAGTAATAGTAGTAATAGTATTAGTACTAATACAGCAGTCAGTAGTAGTAGTAGTAGTAGTAATTGTACAGTAGTAGTAGTAGTAGTAATAGTAGTAATAAGTGTACAGTAGTAGTAGTACTAGTAGTAACAGTACAGTAGTAGTAGTACTAGTAGTAGTAGTTGTAGTAGCCATGGTAGTAGTAATAGTGTTAGTACTAGTACAGTCGTAGTAGTAGTAGTAGTAATAGTAGTAGTAGTAGTAGTAGTAGTAATAGAAGTAGTACTAGTACAGTAATAGTAGTAATAGTATTAGTACTAATACAGCAGTCAGTAGTAGTAGTAGTAGTAGTAGTAGTAGTAATAGTAATAGTAATAGTAGTTGTAGTAGCCATAGTAGTAGTAAAAGTATTAGTACTAGTAATAATAGAAGTAGTACTAGTACAGTAATAGTAGTAATAGTATTAGTACTAATACAGCAGTCAGTAGTAGTAGTAATATTAATAGTACAGTAGTAGTAGTAAGTGTTGGGTTTGAGTCCACCTAAGTTGAGTCCGAGTCAAGTCCGAGTCTTTAACCAATCGAGTCCAAGACGAGTCTGAGTCCAAAATGGGCCGAGTCGGACTCAAGTCCGAGTCCTAAAGGGCCGAGTCCGAGTCGAGTCCGTCCGAGTCCAAGGAAATACTACTGTTTGTCGGTATCTTAACATTGTTTTAACCCAGGGGTGCCCAAACTCGGTCCTGGAGGGAGGTGTCCTACAAATTTTAGCTCCAGCGCCAATTAAACACACCTGAACCAGCTAATCAAGCTCTTACTAGGCATACTAGAAACCCCCTGGCAGGTGTGTTGAGGCAAGTTGGAGCTAAACCAAGGACCAGGACCAAGTTTGGGCACCCCTGTTTTTAACCAACTAGAAAAACACAGTGTCAGTTGAAATGTAAGAAAAGAAAACCTCTAGTGGATCTTGCCATTTTGATTTTTGATTTCACAACATCTCATAATTAGTGTCCATGCTCTGCTGAGCAAACTTGAAGTCATGTAACAGAAGTTATGGCTGATCTATGTAATGTGAAATATTTTAGAGTGAAACAGATTTTAGAATGTGAAAAATTATAGGGCGGGACTTGACTTTTTCATCGATGTAGTAATAAATTCAAGGGTGGGTATAAAGGAGTAGGTATCTTGGTGAATGGGACCTTAAGAGCAGAAAATGCACCTCTTTCATTTCTGATTGTGGCTGTGTGTGTTTTGGGTTGTATATGACTTTTTCTTGAATGAAAATGAGGTTGTGAGGGATAAACCTAGTCTTTACAATGGCACACACTGTGTATAAAGCCCTACATATACTTTCCATAAGTCACAGCCACACCTGTTTTATTTTTGAATGCATTTATAGTTACATTAATTACAATAAATTACATTATATAAGGAATAATTGATGATGGGCCATTTAATTATTAGAAAATCAAGGTGGTTTTGGACCCATAAAAACTCTTGTTGCAAAGATGTTAGAAAAATTATTTTTCTTTCAAGCTAGAAACTGCCATTATGTTTAAATAATAATAATTTCAATACAGAAAAAAACTAATCAACTAATGTAAGTAAAACATTCTCAAGCTCAAGGCAAGTAAACACTCCAAGTATTACTTACAAGCAAAAGTATTAATAAATATATTTATCAAAAATACAAATTAAATAATATTTTTTTAAAAATAGAATCTTTTTAAAAAAAAGAATTTTATTTATTTATTTTTTTAGGTAGGTCTATCTAAAGGCTACTACAGAAATAGACTACAAACATTTCATGAAGTAATAAATGTTAAAATAAAACACTGCAAAATCTGTATACATTAAAGATAATTCTTATTACAGTTAATAAGTGATTCAGTCAAGAAAAGTGAGTGATTCTCTTTTTCTTTTGTTGTTTGATTAATATTTATGATGCGGTCGGCGGCTGCCGGTTTACGCTGCTGTCACTTTAAGATCTGACGCACATTTCAAATATTTTGACGCATCAGCATTTCTCCCAACTGTTCAGGTTTACTTAAGACAAAACCGACTTCATTTACATGAATAATCTCCAAGACGAGCATGTGTGTAGCAATAACAGAACCTATTAAAAGCGAAAGACAACTCGGCATTCGCACACTGACTGAGAGGCGCGTTCTGTGATCGCGCTTTGACCCGCACATAAACCTGTCGGCTTTCAAGTAGCCTTCTGGACAAGATTTTCGTGATAATGCATCGAGTCAGTGACATTTCCGTCAACTGTCTCTGGACTCGGGATATTTTCAGAGTCCGAAAGGCTTGAGTCCGAGTCAAGTCTGAGTAAAAATGCATCCAAGTCCGTGACAAGTCCGAGTCACCTAAAAATTGTACTCGAGACCAGACTTCGAGTCCGAGTACCCCAACTCTAGTAGTAGTTGTAGTAGCCATAGTAGTAGTAAATAGTACTAGTAATAATAGAAGTAGTACTAGTATAGTAATAGTAGTAATAGTATTAGTACTAATACAGCTGTCAGTAGTAGTAGTAGTATTAATAATAGTAATAGTAGCCTAGATGAGCAGGGGAAAAAAAACTTCAAATCCTACTGATCCCAAACTTTTGATTGGCAGTGTAAATCAACAGGAAATTATTTAACAACAACAACAATAATAATGAAATATTAATAAAAATATTAAATAATAATAAATTATACTTACAATGTAATAAAACATACTTTCAAGCATTGCATACTCATCTAATCTACAAAGAAATATTTCACACTGTACAAATTTGTTAATTTACCCTGCATTATCAAGACAAAATATATCCTGATTAAGTTTACAGGCAGAAAAGTAATTTATTTTAAGTTCTTCTGAAAGCACTATGACCAGAATGGTAAAAGATACAGTGGAGAAAATCACCTCACTTCAGAGAGACGAAAGACACATTTTTACAAAGAAGAAAAAGAACTGGTCTTAGTACATTTTCTAAGCCCGTCTTGTAGAGCAATCACACCTATTAGACTGAAGGAGACGGGGCTGACTGCACACACACACACACACACACACACACACACACACACACACACACGTATGCTGTAGAGCGTAAGAGTTCTGAAATGAGAAGTCTTCACGATGATATGGTTTAAATGAGATTATCTTTCCCACACAGCCATTGCGCAAACCCAGACTGAGGGAGAGCAGCTCTTTATGACAGCGAAGGCTTGATCAGGGGGGTTCTGGATTTCCATCCATGCTGATGGAGCCAAAGCAGATTCTTTTACATTCATAAGATTCATAAGCGTTATGCTTCCAAAGACCTCATCTGCATTATCAGCAGGTGCTATAAAATGAAGGAAGACAGCAATGCTGTCATCAGTATGTTTGAATTATTCATGCGCAATTAAGCGGTGGCAAATATCATATCACAATGAGTTATTGCTCATTAAACTGTGAGACAAAATGCTCAAAGTAAATAAATAAATAACCTTGTTGTTTATTGTCTGACATATAAGGCTGTTTGTCACTCTAAAGATGTAGTCGAGCTTTTACATTAAGGTATGAAGACGCTCTAGGTCGACCCTTGACTCAAACGCACTGTGATTTGTGACTTATAAGAGAGACATTACATGCATGACGTCATTCATAGACAGTAAAGCAAATCCCCTGCTACACTGTCGATCCCTTGTTATACAGTATTCCCTGTTATACACAGTTTGCAATTACACAGTTTTTTCCCCAAGGATCTGTTCATTCACACATATTTCAATTATGTTCATTCGGCCTGTTCAGAGGGAGAATGTAGGGTTCAGTATGTTACTAATACTTTTGAATCCAATTTTGAATCCCATCCTAAATTTGCTAATTTTAAATGTCATTTTCAAATTGTGATTTCGGCCTGTCCAACTAAAAAAAATGGCCTGTCCTCTTATTAAATAAAAAATAAAAACACTATTTTGATAATATATAGAACTGATATTTACTTCATTGTGGTAAAGAGATTCTTTAAAAAAAAAAAAAAATTATTTGCCTGTTTCATTTGATGTTTTTTTAAGTTTAAAAATTGCCTGTCCTCAAATAATAAATAAATAAATAAATACATATAATATAATATAATATAGAACTGATATTCACTTCATTGGTGTAAAAAGACTCTGTAACAACAAACACTTTTTTTTTTTACTTATTTTATTTATTTGTTTGCCAGTTTCATTTAAGTTTTTTTTTTAAATGTTAAAAATTGCCTGAATAAATAAATAAAAAATAAAAGAAAAAATTAAAACATTTATTTATTTGCTTATTCATTTATTTGCTTGCCGGTTTAAAATTTTTTTTTTTAATGTAAAAAAATTCCTTTTTTTTGATAATATATATCCACTTTATTGGAGTAAAAAGACTGTAAAAAAATAATTAAATAAATAAATATTATATATATACATACATATATATATATATATATATATATATATATATATATATATAATTTAAAAAGTAAATATATTATTATAAAAAAAATCTGTAAAAAAATAAATAATAATAATAATAATAATATTATATATATATATATTTTGAAGAATTCTAGCCACTGACTTCCATATTTTTGATTTCCATACTATAGACGTCAATGCTTACCATCAACTGTTTGGTTACCAACATTCTTGAAGAAAGAAACTCATTCAGGTTTGGAACAACTTGAGGGCAAGTAAATGATGACAAAATGTTTAATTCTGGCTCAACTATCCCTTCAATACTGCTTAACAAAATTACATCTAATATGATATATTTAATAATATTTCTGGTGTTTTTTTTTTTTTTTTAACTTAATGCTTTTTTATTTTATTTATTGTTTTATTTAAAATTAAAATCACACTAGTTAGGATTTAGTAACAGGAAACTGCAGATGATGTCATTAAAGATGTCACATAAGATGAATATAAAATAAAATAGGTCATACAAAGTTTTGTTTGACTTCCTGAGGTTGACATCATCATCTTCTGAAGGTTAAGTACCTCCTGAAAAAGACTTTAACATTTTCCAAGCATTTCAGGCCCTGTATTTGTACCCTATTCATGGAAAGTGTCTATTAGCCCAATGTCTGCCTGCTAATTCCAGACATGAGAATGTTCATATTTCATGTTGGAATGCTGGATCCGTGTTGCCACAGTCCAAAGGTCAAGCAGCAGCTGTGACATGCTGCCCACTTCCTTTTCATCAACGAATCCTTCTGGAGGGAAGTCAGTCAATATAGCAGGCAATAGGAGTCGACCTTGTGCAGTCAGCCCAGCATGTGTGATATATGCTAATGTATGTACATTTAAAGTACAGGAAGCTGACATTAATTAACGCATAATGATGTGCACACAAAGGTGCTTTGCTGTACTGTGTATTTCAGAGAGATGTGTTGACGACCCACTGTAAAATAATTGAAAGTCTAGGCTTAATAACTGCAGTGTGAAGGTGGAGTCATTGATCAATCACTCGAGAGTAATGGGAGTGTAAGAGAAGCCCCCTTAGGACAAAACGACAGAGTATAAAGACGTGTCCACATATCATGAGGACATACAGTCTGTGCTGACTGTACATAGCAAACAACTGTAGTTCTTTTTAAAAACACAAATGTGTATGTATGTCTTTCTATCTATCTATCTACTCACCTCTTCATATCTATTCATTCATCCTATATATCACCATCAATCAACCTATCTATCTTTCTATCTATCTATCTATCACCTCTTCATATCTATCCATCCATCCTATATAACTGGCAATCTATCTATCTATCTATCTATCTATCTATCTATCTGTCTGTCTGTCTGTCTGTCTGTCTGTCTATCACCTCTTCATATCTATCCATCCATCCTATATAACTGGCAATCTATCTATCTATCTATCTATCTATCTATTCACCCTTCATATCTATCCATTCATCCTATGTATCACCATCAATCAATCTACCTATCTACCTATCTATGTCACCTCTTCATATCTATCCATCCATCCTATATATAACCATCTCAACCTATCTATCTATCTATCTATCTATCTATCTGGCTGGTTCATTCATCTATCTATCTATCTATCACCTCTTCATCTATCCGTCCATCCTATATAACTGGCAATCTATCTATCTATCTATCTATCTATCTATCATCTATCTATCTATCACCTTCTGTATCTATCCATCCATCCTATATAACTATCAATCTATAACCACTAACCTACCTACCTACCTACCTATCTATCTACCCATCTACTCACCTCTTCATATCTATCCATCCATCCTATATAACACCATCAATCAATCTACCTACCTATCTATCTATCACCTCTTCATATCTATCCATCCTATATAACTGGCAATATATCTATCTATCACCTCTTCATATCTATCCATCCATCCTATATATAACCATCAATCTATCTATCTATAACCACCGACCTATTGATCTATCTATCTATCCATCCCTCCATCTATCCATCCTATATCTATCTATCTATCTATCATATCATGGCTAATGACATTAAGATATATATCTATTTGCTTTATAGATATATATATCATCCTATATATCTATATATCATACATATTACACTGCACAAAATCTATCCATTCACATTCTTTTCCTGTCCTTTGCTCCTTATTTTCTTGTCAGTTTTTTATTGTCTGTCTGTCCTGAATCATCAAACTACTCCACCCATTTATCTATCCTATATCTATAGCCATAAGCCTGCTCATGCATCCATCCAACCACCTATCTGCACTTTATACTTTGTATAAATTACACAGCACATAATAATCATTTATGTACAAAAGCCATTATTACATTGCTGTTTTGTAAGACAGAAGTGGATATCAGCTAAACATAACAACTGCAAGAGATCCGTCAATCAAATATGGAGATGACTGAGATGTATGTATGATATGGCAAAAATGTGGCATTTATGTAAGCATGTTTTCATGCTGCTAAAAGCCATTTAGTGACCTCATTGAAGGGCAGATGAACATAATCTCCATTTCAGATGAGAGAAAATCATAAATGTGAAAAGAGGGGTTGTCAGTGGGGGTCTGACAAAATGTAACCACACACACACACACAGACACGCACCTGAGGGCAGGTGATCATCTTCCTCTCCATGAAGCACCACATCCACGAGAGATCAGGTTGTCATGGTAACTGACCTACAAGCTGATTAAGGGAGCTCTGATAGAGAGAGTGTGAGTGTACGGTGGTGAAAATGAGACATTACGCTCAGACAAAGAACGACATCAAACACGTCTTCTGCTTTTTTAAATGGCTGAAAATTGCAGCTGAATTTCAATCACAGATCATCAGTTCACACCTTCAACGGCTAACCAGCAAACCTGATGAGATATTTAAAGGAAGGGAATTCAGATTCAGCATGTAACTCAAGGTTAGAGTCACTTCAGATGGACTGGTCTGACAAATTTTTTTGCCTGTGCCTCTCAGCTGAACAGGTGATGTAACAATTGTTATTGTTAGTCCATGTCTAGCTTACATCTGATCTTTGATCAGTTTTACAAAAAAGATGCTTATGATCCAATGCATTTTGTCTTTGCAGCCTGAATAAATACAAATTTGAAACAAAAATTAAAATAAAACTTAAACATGTTATAGTGTAAAATGTACAAATTGTACAGAAAAAAAAAAATATAACTATTAATATATTTTTAGAAAATTACATTTAAACCTCTAAATATATTTACAAAAATCAGTCACATTATGTAAACTCTCTGAATTCATCACTGGACTTTTCTCTTATTAACAATATAGAAATTTCCTCAGTCAGTCCTTTGTTCATATCACTCCTTGCTATGAAGCGCCATCTGCTGTTCGCAAAAAGACCATGCTCTTTAAGAGGAGTTTGTTTCTAAACTCATATGCAGTACATTAAAAGTCAAACAGATAGTTTATGAACTAATTTTATATATCTATTGAAATGAAACAGGAAGGAGAGACAGGGATATACAAAAACGAGAGAGAGGGAGTTTGTCTGTCACTGCTCACTACATCCACACCCTACTTGATATGTCCATTCATATCTGACAGGTAGCAATTTAACTGTCAAGTTAAGCTCCATAAGCTACGCTTACTGTATTCATTTGGACGCCAACTTCCAGCCTCCGCGTTGAGTAACATAATCATAGTAGTGAAGGAAAGGGGGTGACCTCATTAACCTTGTTTTAGGCTTGACTCCACGATGAGTGCTGCTAAGAAAGAGAGAGAAAGATTATCTGAAGTCTGATATCATGCTATACTCTTTATTGAATTTCTGCATAAGATAAAGAGACATAAGATAAAGTCTTGCTTTCTGTGAAATTGATCAAACGGTCTGCCAATGGGCTCAGAAAAATCAATGTAATCAATGTAAAGCTAATTTGTTTTAGCTTCTTAGAAAGCAATACTTTGTTTCATCATTTTGCATCTCAAGTAAATGTGTCTTTAAGGATGTTTACTGTAGATACTTGTATTGCAAAACAAAAATACTAAGGAACATATTCATATTTTGCAGTGCATGCAATATTCAACGTGCGACTTTATCTGCTCTGATTTTAAGGCCTTGAATTGTGGGAGGTCGAATCCAAAGTTAAAGACACTTTTAAGTGTGTTCAGGGGAATCATATGCTCAGTTCAGCAGATGACACTGTTTATTTCAGTATATCACAGAGAAATACTTACCTTAAAAGACCTGTTGGTATAGTGCCAGAAAATATCCGAGGATGGATTCCCCTGAGTTTGTATTCAATAAGCAGCCCCTGCAAAACAAGACACACTCCCAGCTCACATTATCATCTTCTAAATGTACAACAAGGTACTTACATCCATTTCTCTACAAATTAAGTTGCATTATCCCAAAGCATCATTTAACATGCTCGGTTACACAGAATGACCCATACATTTAGATTAGTATGAGGCTGTAAGGGGTTTTTCAATTATATGATTATATCCTTGTCTGGACACAGTGTAAGTACAGTCTGGGGTAGATGTTATTAGACAACTGATCTCTAATCTGTTTGTGTCTTAATGTCATTAGCCATAATGGTATATGGCTGCATTCAAATTCTGAATTAAAATTCATGTTTTCTTTTTGCATAATCAGATATGAAGACTTCTACATGAATTCAAATGTTTAACATTTGTAATATACAGTGGAATCCAATTATCAGAATGAACAGAGGAATTAACCCAAATTTCCAGCTGTTTGTGGTGTTTTATGGGTTCAAATTTGATTTTCAGTCTTACATATTCAATATAGTCTCAGACTTTTGGACCCAACTGTGCAGCTTCATGGAAAAAAAAATGTAAGGGAAATGGATATCCAATTCTGCTGTAACACAGAGGTCGTATAGAGGTCAGGTCAAGCATTTAAAGGGATATTCCTGTTTTAATACCAAGTCAAGCTCAATCCACAGCAATTGTGTCACAAGGCTGACTACTACCTAAAAAAAAAACAACAACAACATTCACCTACAGTGGAAGTTAATAGGGTTAATCCTTAAACCTTAAAAATACATTTTTGATGTTTTTTTTTTTTTTAAAGAACTCTCTTTTGCTCACCAAGCTATTTGATCCAAAATAAAGCAAATGCAGTAATATGTTTTAAAATCTAATTTATTCATGTGATTTCAAAGGTATTTTTGGAACATAACTCCAGTCACATGATCTTTCAGAAATCATTCTAATATTCTGATTTGCTGCTCAAAAAACATTTTTTATTATTATTATTATTATTATTATTATTATGTTGAAAACGGAATTTTTTCAGGTTTCTTTGATGAATAGAAAGTTCAGAAGAACAGTATTTATCTGAAATAGAGATCTGTTGCAACATTATAAATGTTTTTATCATCACTTTTGATCAATTTAAATCATCCTTACTAAATAAAAGTATTAATTTAATAAGCTTTTTATTTCAGATAAATGCTGTTTTTTTATCTTTCTATTCATCAAAGAACCCTGAAAAAATATACTCAAGTGTTTTAAACACTGATAATAATAAAAGTTTCTTGAACAGCAAATCAGCATATTAGAATGATTTCTGAAAGATCATGTGACACTGAAGACTGAAGCAGTGATGCTAAAAATGTAGCTTTGATCACAGAAATAAATTACATTTTAAAATATATCCAAATACAAAGCAGATATTTTAAGTAGTAAAAATATTTCACAATATTACAGCTTTTGCTGTATTTTAGATCAAATAAATGCAGGCTTGGTGAGCAGAAGAAACTTCTTAGGAAAACATTAAAAATCCTACTGCTCTAAAACAATTCTGCTTTTAAATACTCCAAATTTAAATTCCATTATATGTGGCTATATATATGCTATATATGTGACATATATGTCATCATTTTTACTTCGTTCACCTTTTTTTAAAAGTTGAAACAAGTTCACACAAGTTTAAATTATGTTTTGTCATAAACATTATGTCACAAATTCTGTAAATAACACTTGCCTTGAACCTTTAACCACTCTGAAATGAGTACATTAATTTAATTTAGGCTTGTTTTTTAAGTACTTACAAAGCAGTAACTATCACAAAGACCTACACTGCACAACAGCAAAGTGACTCTTGCAAGACAACCTGAAAAAGATTGAGAAAGATGATAGCCCGTAAGAGCAAAATCTATTTTGAAAGGTTGGGTAGCATTCAGAGCAGACAGACAGACACCATGCTGCGGGTCAAGTAGTGTGAACATGAGTTGGTGTGTTGAGATTGGCTGGACTTTGATATTCTAATGTAGACATGGCCCTCAGAGGCAGGTTATCTATAGATGAGGGAGGAAAGGGATATATATTATGACTCAGGGCGACTCAGCCAGTTCAGCAAAAGAATCCACCTGATGTGGAAGAAAAGAAACAGATAATAATCACTGGAATGAGGGCACCTTGAGACATTATCAACCAACCCGAACATTAACAACAAACTTGAATGCAGGTAAGTTAAAGGGACGTTATGTCATTATGCTTAACATTTTATTTTATTTTCCAGAGAAGGAAAGTGATACGGGCTCGGAACAACATGAGGGTGATTAAACTCGTTCAGTTCTATCGTCTAAATTGGGCTTTTATTTTGAAAGCAGGAAAAAAAGGCAGAAGCCTTATTGAGGACTTTTATTTTGCTTTCCAGCAGAGCCACAGGTTCCTTTAGTAGGGCAGGCCAGATGGCTCCCGGAACAATGTCAAGCTGAAACGAAACTCCTTTAGCCGATGAGCTGTTTTGTTTATTATCTCGTTTAGTTATTTTGTTTTGATCGTTCAAACACTACCATAGCCTGTAGAATGGAGATCGGCGCTTTATCATGAAACTCCGAGCGCAGTATGACAGGTATTTAACATTATTTATTTATTAAGACCTTTACTCTAAAAGCAATTTAAAGGCTTTCATAAAAACATCCAGAACCTTAGATATAAACGGTTAGCGATTATATGTTATTGTTGGTTTAATGCAATTATGGCTAGCGAATATGTTCTGTCTAACAGAGGTTTAGGTCAGTTCATATGTGTTACATTATGCACTTGAATAATCATGTAAAGTGATGTGTAACTAAGGATTATCACACTGCTGAGCGCCGCAAGGATTTCCATTTTGGGTGGGCCATAAAAAGTTGGGGGGTGGCCAAAATTTTACAGTGGGGTAGAAGTGATGATATTACATGCAAACCGGTGATTATTGCGATATAAAACACGGCGAGGAATTAAAACGTTAGCGCAGGAACAACGTAGCCAAACGTGATTGGTCAAAACGTAATCGAATTGTCTGTAAAGTCTTTTGAGCTCGGAATCATATGTACGTAATATTTTGGGTGGCAACTAGTTAGGAATATAATAGGCACGAGGTAGGTGTTGATATTAACAACAGCCTGAATATTATTTTGACATAGATTTAATAAAACAGTTCTATATAGAAATAACTGAAATAAAGAACTTACGTTTCAGACAACATGTAGTGTTAAAAAACGCAAAAAAAAAAAAAAGTAAGTTTGTGCATTTCTTCCGAGTCTGACCCAACGAAATTGTTTGCGAACGTTACACGTCAAGCTTTACGTGTCGCCTGTAACGCACGGACTGGATCACTGGAGCGGAGCGACAGTAATTTCCCGTCCCCACACATAAAGCCCCCTTTTTATAGTTCCACTCCAAGGTTTTTTTTTCCCCCACACTCCCAGTTGTGAGATATAAACTTGAAATTGCGAGTTATAAAGTAAGAATGGCGTGATATAAACTTACAGTTGCAATTTGTAAAATTAGAATTGCGAGATAAAAACTTGCAATTCTGACTTTTTCCTTGTAAATGCAACTTTTCTCAGAATTGTGAGATATAAACTCGAAATCTCGAGTTATAAAGTCAGAATTGCATGATATTAACTTTTGCAAGTTATAAAATGTGAGATTGGGAACTTGCAAATGTGACTTCTCAGAATTGTGAGATATAAACTTGAAATTGCAAGTTATGCAGTTGGAAGTGTGTTATAAACTAGCAACTGCAAGTTGTAAAATCAGAATTGTGAGATAAAACTCGCAATGCTGACTTTTTTCTTGCAAATGTAACTTTTTCTTAGAATTGTGAGATATGAATTTGACATTGCGAGTTATAAAGTCAGAATTGCGTGATATAAACTCGCAATTGCAAGTAAAATCAGAATTTCAAGACAAAAACTCACAATTCTGGCTTTTTTTCCCTTGCAAATGTGACTTTTCTCAGAATTGTGTGACAAACTCGCAATTGCAAGTTGTAAAATCAGAATTGTGATAACTCGCAATTCTGATTTTTTTTTTTTTCCAGAATTGTGAGACATAAACTCGAAATTGCGAGTTTGTATCTGACAATTCTGGAAAAAAACACTCACAATTGCGAGATAAGCTCACATTTCTGAGGGAAAATTTTTATATCTTGTAATTCTTACTTTTTTTTTTTTAGAATTTCGAGTTTATTTCTCAGAATTGAGTTTGGTTTGCAATTCTAACTTTATAAATCGCAATTTCAAGTTAATTCAGAATTGTGAGATACAAATCCGCAATTTCGAGTTTATATCTCAATTCTGAGAAAAAAGTCGCATTTGTAAGAAAAAAAGTCAGAATTGTGAGTTTATATCTCACCATTCTGAGAAAAAAAGTCAGAATTGTGAGAATAAAAGTCTTGTGAGAGTTAAAAATCACAATTATTATTTTTTTTAATTCAGTGGCAGAAACCGGCTTCCATAGAAACCCTCTCTGAGCGATCATGAAACTTCAAAAATGTATTTCGTAGTGCATTATAATAAAACACCTTCATATTTACATGTTGTCTGTTTTATGTCTGTCTTCTGATTCACTGCTTTGGTTTATTTTTCAACAGAAGAACATATAGCGAGTCCAGAAGAGCGTTTAAACTGAGGGATTCACCTGATCCGATGCAAACCGATCCGAGCCCGCAAGGAGGGAACGGGTTGTCATTAACCCTGCAGCCGGAGCTGCTCGCCCGAATGCCTGGGGCTGGAACTTCCAGCAGACCGGAAGCAGACGAGGACGTCCGGGTCCCTATGGGTAGCTCATCGGGGTCGGCGAATGGACGTGGCGCGACCTCGCGGAGGCTGAGAGCAGCTAGTCACAGCCACTCCCATTCTCACGGACACACGCACAGCCACGAGCATGAGTCGGACAGCGGCGAGTCTGACCTGGAATCCGGAGAATCCAGCAGCTCATTATCAGAGCTGCGCTACCTCCTCCGCTGGCTTAAGAAAAGTCTTCCTTTCATAGTTATTCTCTGTGCGAAACTAGTCATTCAGCATGCCCTGGGTACGTGTTAGGAAGAACAGCTGCTTATGCAGTCATTATGATGTGTAAAGGTCATGAACCCTGTCACACTTCTGGGTTGTTGTTTTTTTTTCTGTAGGTCTGGCTGTCGCAGTTGGTCTGTTTACCACCTTTATGTATGTCAACAAAAGCATTCAAACGCAAGTCTTTCTCCATGTAAGTCCATCATGTTATTTGATATTTAACAGGGGAGTTAAAGTTCAGTGCTTGTAACTCCTCTAGTATGGTTATAGGTTAATTTGTTTTGGTGATCTATGAACTTCGACAATGGTAACATATTAGTGACGGTCTCATATTAAAACACATACACACTCACACACACACACAGTGTTGGGAAGGTTACTTTGGAAATGTAATAGGTTACAGATTACAAGTTACTTGATTTAAAATGTAATAAGTAGTGTAACTTTTCAATTACTTTATTAAAGTAATGTAACTTATTACCTTTAATTACTTTTTGATTACTTTTCTAAATTTCTAACATTTTCAACTGTTAATCATTTTGAAACATTTAAACCAGGCAGAGTTAACCTTACAGTAGCACTCAACACTGATTACTGTCAGACTTTCAAAATCCTTCATCACTTGAATTAAGATTATAATGGATAACATACATCTTTATTTTGCGATAACAACTGGCTGGATGTACATTATCTCACTTATTACACAGCTGCTTGATAGATTATTTAAGATGTTTCGTGTCAAAATTGTTAGACACGAAACACTGATCTGAGTTGAAACATTTGAACGCAAAGCTTTCATGAAGAAATCAGTAGCTACTGTAGCAAACGGCAAGTTCAAACTAGACATTTTAGGGATACAGTGCAGTCATACCAGTTTTCTTACACAACATTTCACCACATAAATAATTAAGTAGTAGTACTTGTTTGTTAGTTATCTTATAATCCATTACAGTGTACAAACAAAAAAACAAAAAAACAAATGGCAGCAACTGCGTTTGTATGAAACAATAGAGTAAGTTCACGATACCAGGATGACAGAATTAAGAAATTGCCCACATAATATTGAATTAAGCTTTAATATTTTATTAGCTAACCAAACGCAAAGCTTCCGGCAAGAAAAATTATCAAGCATATAGCACTGATTTAAGTTGCCTCGAATGAGTCTGAGCTGTGTAATAATTTAAAGCACAGCCACCACAACTTATACTTACTTATTTTTTTGGGCTTTTTATGCCTTTTATTGTGATAGGACAGTAGAGAGATGACAGGAAAGAGCTGGGAGGAGAGAGGGGAGCGGGATCGGCAAAGGACCTCGAGACGGGAATTGAACTCGGGTCACGGCGCTATATGTCATAACAAGATCATAACATAAATAACATCATAAGAAATAGTTTAATAGCTATGATACTGGGTTTGAAATCAAATGTTTGCATAGCTTTGACAGAAAACACTAGCATCTAACAATGCCTTGGAAAAAACAATCTTAAAAAATAAAGTTTATGCATAAACCCAAATAGGAAATAAAACAGTTATTGAATAAACATGTGTCCTATTCTGTGTCCTAAACTCCTGAAACATTGGTGTCTCATTTTAGAGCAGTCAATGCAATTTATGAAAGAAGCCAATTAAATCTGTAAGTGGGGGTGAGTGTGTGTAAAAATTCAGATGTAATCCCCTTTGTAATCACTGGCATTTTTCAAAAGTAACTGTAATTTAATTACACATTTTTTCTCAGTAACTTTAACTAATTACAATTACATTTATTTTGTAATTAAATTACGTAATTCCGTTACATGTAACTAGTTACTCCCCAACACTGCACACACACGCACACAAAAGCTTACTAACCCTTAATTTTTGAAAGGTATGCTCATCAAAGCTGCATTTAATGTATCAAAAATCCAGAAAAAGCAGTAATATTGTAATATATTATTTCAATGTAAAATACATGTTTTCTACGCAAATATTTTACAGATGTAATTTATTCCTATGATGAAAAGCTGAATTTTCAGCATCGTTACCCCAGTCTTCAGTGTCACACGATCCTTTAGAAATCATTTTAATATGCTGATTTATTATGTTGAAAACAGTTGTGCTGCTTAATAATTTGTTGGAGCCTGTGATACTTTTTTCAGGACACTTTAATAAATAAAAAGTTAAAAAGAACAGCATTTATTTAAAATAAAAATCTTTTGTAACAATATAAACTACTGTTTAAAAGTTTGTGGTCAATAAATTTGAATTCTTTTTTTAAAGAAATTAATATTCACCAACAATGTGTTAAATTGATAATAAGTGGAAGCAAAGACTTGCATTGTTAGAAAATATGTTTATTTTGAATAAATGCTGTTCTTTTAAACTTTTTATTCATCAAAGAAAAAAAGAATCACAGGTTCCAAAAAATTCCAACTCAGATTCCAAAAGTACCAAGAAGACTGGAGTAATGGCTGATGAAAATTCAGCTTTGCAACAGAGGAATAAATTACATTTCAAAATATATTAAAACAGAAAACCACTATTTTAAACTGTAATAATATTTTAGTTTTTTCTGTATTTTTAATCAAGTAAATGCAGCCTTGATGAGCATAAAAGAATTCTTTAAAAAAAATTAAAAATCTCACTGAACTTGAACGGCAGTGTATATACTTTCAGTAAAAATATATATTGAGCTAACTAAATAATCTGACGGCTCCTCTTTTTTTTCCTCCTGTGTAAAGGACCGAAGGACAAAGTTGCATTGTGCGTGGCTCTTGCTGTTTCTCATATCCTCCAGTCTCCTAGTGTTCTACACTTTTCACACTCAGTCACTTTATCGCTGGTAAGTGCTTTACATTGTATCACTTCACCACAAACTGTAATGTATTACGTTTAGTGTAAAATCTTAACCAAATGTCCACTAAATGACACACCATGTAGATCTAATCGTCTCTCTTTCTTGTTTCATCCCTCAGCCTCGTTTTTGCCAACGCTACAATAGATACTCAAAACCTCTGGGAGGTTTTATGGAGCGTTGGTGTGACCAACTTCATTCTGAAGTTTTTCTTCATGGGGCTCAAATGTCTTATTCTCCTCATCCCCTCCCCGCTCATGACATACCGACGAAGGGTAAGCATGATTTGTAACATTATTTAATTTGCTGCTTTGAATCAAAATAAACATATTCACCATATCCATCCTGCTTTTCATAGGCTCAGTGGTACATGCTCATAGAGGAGGTGGGTCAGCTGTATCAGGTGATCGCTCCTGTCCCGCTTTGGTTCCGCTATCTGGTCAGCTACGATGAGATGGACACCTCAGTGGGTCTGACTCTGGGAATCCTGCTAGCCTTGCTCTACCTCATAATGAAGGTGCGCAAAATCATTATACTAAATTACTTTAAACTAATTCATTATTAGGAGACATCCAATAATCTGATCTTATGTTTCATTTTTTTTTAGCTTCTGGCCTTGTATGGACTGTCAGGATCACTTCAAAAAACATTACGGACTTTTTTCAGTCCTGAGGTACAAAAGATTGTGTTTTTACCTGCCCTTTGCTGCTCTCCTTATATATTCTGACACATTTGTCGGGTGATCTGTAAGACAAATGTGAAGACAAATTATAAGAAATAAGTAGAAAGAAATTATACACAAATGTCTCAATTTCTGTATCTGCTGTTTAATGTTGTTCTTACCTGTCTGTAAAGGTGAATGGAGTTCCAGCCAGTCCTGCTCAGGTTAGAGAGGCAGGTGACATTTGTCCAATCTGTCAGGCTGATTTTAAGCAGCCTCGGGTCCTCGTGTGTCAGGTGAGAATGTGGTCTTTGAGTTTAACTTGAGATGTTAACCCCTCTTAACTTCTACATTCCCAGGGTAAACAATAATGCTTATTGACCGCAGTATTTTAGCTAAACTCAGCCCACACGAAAAAGACAAATTAGCTCATGTAATTCTTGTCAAAGTGTTACTCATTATAGTGTCTGTTATTAAACAACTGCGAATTAAAATAATTGAATTCTTTCAGCTCTATGGCAACATAATTATACTGCAGTTCAAAAGTTTGGGATCAGTATGATTTTTAATGTTTTTAATGCTCATCAAGGCTGCATTTATTTGATCAAAAATACAGAAAAAACTGTAATATTGTGAAATAGTATTTATTTGTAAAATAACAGTTTTCTATGTAAAGATATTTTAAAATGTAATCTATTCCTGTGATGCAAAGCTGAATTCTCAGCACCATTACTACTGTTTTCAGTGTCACATGATCCTTCAGAAATCATTCTAATATGCTGATTTATTATCAATGTTGGAAACGGTCATGCTGCTTAATATTTTGTCGGAACCTGTGGTTTTTTTTTTTAGGATTCTATAATAAATAAAAAGTTAACAAGAACAGCATTTATTTAAAATAGAAGTCTTTTCTAACAGTATGAACTACCATTTAGTTTGCAGTCAGTACATTTGTATTCTTTCTTTTTTTTTGAAAGAAATTAATTTTTTTATTTACCAAGGATGTGTGAAATTGATAAAAAGTGATAGCAAAGACTTATATTGTTAGAAAAGAATGCTGTTCTTTTGAACTTTTTGGTTATCAAAGAATCCTAAAAAAGTATCACAGGTTCCAAAACAATATTAAGCAGCACAACTGTTTCCAACATTGATGATAAAAGTAATAAATCAGAATATTAGAATGATTTCTGAAGGATCATGTGACACTAAAGACTGGAGTAACGGCTGATGAAAATTCAGCTTGCATAACAGGAATAAAATATATTTTTGGAATTTTGGAGCCATTATTTTGAACTGTAATAAGAGTTCACAATATTACTGTTTTTTCTGTATTTTCGATGAAGTAAATGCAGCTTTGATGAGCATTAGAGCATTAAAAATCTTACTGTTCCCAATATGAAATACTGATTTATTTAACAAAATTTTTAATGACAATTTTATTGCTATAGAGCCGCTAGACAATTATTACATCATAGTTTCTGTCATGGTTTTCTGATGTCATTAATGGTCACAACATGCTAGAAAACAAAATATAGTAAAATATCTTTTTAGTAAAAAAAAAAAAGTGATACTTTTTAGTTGATTTTTATATTATTCTTATATTTTATTTAAATTATTATATTATTCTTATATTTTATTTTATAATATTTTACATCTCTTTCTCCCTGATATACAAAATACATATAATATGTGAGAACACTTGTGACCCAGGACCACAAAACTAGTCATAAGGGTCATTTTTTTAAAACTGGGATTTATAGGTAATCTTTGGTCGAGATACAACTATTCGAAAATCGGGAATCTAAGGGTGCAAAAAATAAATAAATAAAAATAAAAATACTGAGAAAATCACCTTTAAAGTTGTTCAAATGAAGTTCTTAGCAATGCACATTACTAATCAAAAGTTAAGTTTTTATATATTTGTGTCAAGAAATTTACAAAATATCTTAATGGAACATGATCTTCACTAATACTTAATTGATTTTTGTCATAAAAGAAAAATCTATAATTTTGACCCATACAATGCATTTTTGGCTATTGCTACAAATATACAAGTGCTACTTATGTCTGGTTTTGTGGTCCATGGTCACATTTACCCAGCCATGTACTTTTTTAAAATATTACTTTTTCAGAACTATTATTTTAATAATCTTATTTTAAGATTATTTTAATCATGTTTAATCATGTCTTTCTGTAAACAGACAAACGTGTTTGTGGTTATTTTACTACAGCTAATATTCACAGTTAAGGCTTAAGCTTTTGAATGTTACAATGCATCCCGTTCACTTTTTAAACAACTTGAAAAACATGTTCTTATTGTGTTTAGTCACATAACACACGTGCACAAATGTCAAATATTAACTACTTGATTGTCTCCAGCATATCTTCTGTGAGGAGTGCATCGCCCAGTGGCTTAACCAGGAGAGAACCTGCCCCCTCTGCCGCACTGTCATCACAGACAAGGTGCATAAGTGGAAAGATGGCGCAACATCAGCTCATTTACAAATCTACTAAAATCCCACAGAAAGGCTGGAGATACAGTGTTGTGACAATGTTGAAACATTCAACCAGCAGTGGATCCACATCTCCGTTGAGCGAACAGCACTTGTTATAAGGCAAAGGGCTCTAGAAAAAGCTCCAGTTTGAGAGTTTTTGAAATGTAGATATCTTGTCTAAGGACAAGTGCATTCACCAGCATTTGTATTATTACTATTATTATTATAACTATTATTATTGTTGCATGTGGAACTCCCTTATTTTTTAGTGTTTATAATTTATATTCCTCCGTGTGTTCTTGCATGCCGTCTCTGGTTTTACTAATTACAATGTGGGTGTAAGCAGAACACAGTGGAGACAAATGCATTTCTTTATATTGTATTTGTGGAAGAAAACACTCACAGATAATGTAGCAGAAATTCATTTGTCGTCTCCCTAAAAGGATTTTAACATTTTTTTCATAGATTCTGGGTCTTTTTTTGTATGATACTGTGGTTTTTGTAACTGAACTTGTTTTAAACGCATTTAGAATCTGGATTCAGTTCTGGATTTTGCATTCTATATGAAGTATTCTGGTTGTTTGGTAATAATCTGAATGAGAGGTAATTGCACATGAACTACTGATTTATCAAATGATGTAGCATTAGAATTTTGCAACCATGTGAGTTTTGTGACTGAACAACATACGATGGGTTTTGAATTACTGTTACTGTACATGCTAAATGCATTTGTAATTCAGGCCTTTCACAGATACATGGTGTTTTTCTAATCATGTTGCACTTACGTTGCAATAAACCAAAGCTTTGAAGAGGAAATATCTATTTTAGTACCATCATACAGTATACAGTTACAATTGTATTTTTATCCAGTATATTTGACCAAATAAATTTTTCAAACTATTAATAAGTGCCACTTTGCCCAGTAAATGCAGGGTTGCGAATTCAACTTTATTGATTTTGTAGAATTCACTAGAGATTAAAATAAAATAGATTTTAAAATAAACAAGAGCAATCACAAAACACCAGATTCTAGACAATCATTCCGTACTTTACATCCATTCATGGGTAAAACCAAACGTGCCACTGTCTAATAAACACAGCACTTCAAGCATTTGCATTTAAAATGCAAAATGTATCCTTATCTGCATCTCAGTTCTTTTCACAGGCATTTCCTTTTCACTTTATAATCCAGAAAGTTTCAGAATTGGAAACCTAACCCTAAAGGAGTACCATAGATTTTCAAGATCAGGTTCAGTTCAACTCTAAAGCACAATTACACATCACATTACATTACATTTTTGTATAATGAAGATAAAAAACCAGACCATTAACGCATAGCACCAAGTTATGTCTTAATATTCCAACATGACTAGGAGACGGTTTGAGAGGCTTTAAACCCAGGCCATGAGTCTAGCGATTATATATGAACTAGGCTCACGGTCAATACTGGACTCATCAGACTGACACAAGTGATACACAAAGCTATTTACGCCACATTACAGATCCCTCTCTCAGCCAGCATTGCATAGAATAAACGGTCGATATTTGTGTACACGAAGGCAAAATGGGATGCTTCCATAGTCAAAGTACCAGTTAAGAGGCAATTTAATTAAGCTGCTGGTTTTGCACAGATTTCAAAATCAGAGGCTTTCACATATGAAGCCATTACGGGCTGTTAACTGCCTCTGCACAGCAGGCTGTTGTTTATCAGTAGGCACTGCAACTGACAGCTTAAGATATTCACCATCATGCTTCCTGTGCATAGTGAGTACAGCCAATTATTGGCTTGATGGAAACTGCTGCAAAGTCCAGATAGTTCAATCAGAGCAACGGCCTCCTAATGTCCAACCGCAATTACAATCTACATGACGGAAATTAGACTTTGAGGACGTGAGGTTAAGATCACATTCAATCAATGAGTTGCAGTGTCATAACAGAACAATCCTCTCAAGCAGAAAACAAGCCTATTCTACATTCCCTTGGGAAAAAAAAGTGTCAGAAATTCAGAAATTGTTTAAATGCGGTCACACAGATGCAATCGTAGCCTTACACGCAGACGTTCATTGATAATAATAACACTACTGTGAAACGTGATACAGAACCTCCCATGATGACTTACATACAGCACAATCTTAACAAGATGCAGATGCAGTGTCGACCAACTCAAGGAGTCATCATCATACTTACTGTATCTGTAAGAAGTATAATACAAGGAAAGAGCACCAACATTCATGAAGAATTGTGTATGTACAGCAAAGAAACAAATACTGTTTTTTTTCTTTTAAAAGATTTACTATATTACTATACCATCATTCTGGATTGATCTAGAATAGAGATCCTCTTTTCCCTTAACCATTTAAAGTTAATGTCTAAAATTTACATCCCCTCTTCAGAATCATTAAAAACTTAAATTATTTTACCAAAATAAGAGGGATCATACAAAATCCATGTTATTTGGTACTGACCTGAAGAAGATATTTCACATAAAAGATCCATAAGAGAAAATAAAAGTTGAATTTATTGAATGATCCAGTTCAAAAGTTTACATCCCCTTGATTCTTAATACTGTGTTGTTACCTGAATGATTCACAGCTGTTTTTTTTTGTTTAGTGATAGTTGTTCATGAGTCCCTTGTTTGTCCTGAACAGTTAAACTGCCTGCTGTTCTTCAGGAAAATCCTTAAGGTTCCACAAGTTACTTGGTTTTCCAGTATTTTTGTGTATTTGAACCCTTTCCAACAATGACTTTATGATTTTGAGATCCATCTTTTCACACTGAGGACAACTGAGGGACTCATATGCAACTATTACAGAAGGTTCAAACGCTCACTGATGCTCCAGAAGGAAAAACCATGCATTAAGAGCTGGGGGGTGAAAACTTTTGAACAGAATGGAGAATATCATATTTTTTCATTTAGTACTGCCCTTCAGAAGCTACAGAAGATAGTTAGATGTTTCCCAGAATTCCCAAAATTCATTAAATTTACCCTGATCTTTAAATTCAAAAAGTTTTCACCCCCTGGATCCCTCTTATTTTTGGTAAAATAATTAACTTTTTTTTTTCTGAAAGGGGGATGTAAACTTTTGACCTCAACTGTATACCTAAGCTTATTTAATCAAAGTTCAATACAACAATATATCATTCAGTGGTTTTCTAACACATTTAAATCCCAACATTTTTAATGTCCTTGAGAATAATAAAATGTTTTGATTCCAACACCATTGTAGAAAGTAGTACTAAATAATAAAAATTAAAGGGGGCTGGCATGTCTTTGTGTTTGTGTAACTAATCCAACTAAATCTTAAACAGCATTTCTGACTATGAAGAATAAATAATTTGCATAGTTTACAAAACTATATGGCACCTGGAAAATAAATGGGTTAAAAAACCAAAACATATTCTGGATATTTTATAGGGGTGGGCTATATACCAGTAGACACCGTTAACCAAGATTTTGGACTCTCAGTTTAACTGAGAATAGTAAAGCACTTATTGCATGACAGATGGAGGCGCCGGTGTGCTCAGTAATACATCTTTCTAAGCTGTAAAGACTCTACTTTATTTGTGTGCACTCAGAATAACAACGAAGGGTTGTGCTTTTGTAAAATAATACAGCAAACAGGATGCACTTTCTGCCTGCGTCTCTGTGAACGTGTAAACTCTGCAACTCTGTGTATACTTGCCTTCAGACATGAAAAATATCTATAGAGAGTGAAATGTCTATTTTTAAATAAACCAAATAGAAAACAAACATTCTCAGATTATGAAATGTGTAAGAAACATGCATACAGGCGCATCTACTAGTGTGGAGATGACAAGTCAGTGTCGTTGACTTTATCTTTTAAGCTGAAAACAAAGCTAGTTTATCAATAAATTATTCAAACATTAATGCAGTCTCTTTGCTGTATTTCCCTGACAAATTCATAATTATATCTGCCAGCGTGCTTTTTTGTGTGCGCTTAAGTGCTTATTAGGCTATGTAGGCAATTCAATCTCGTTATTATGATTTTTATGGTTTATTAATAAACCTGTGACTAATAGTCGACTAATGCTTAAAATGAATGACTACCAGTCGAGCAGAAAAATCTTTAGTCGAGGGCAGCCCTAGTTTTTAATTTACTGGTGACAAAGAATTATGACATTTCTATGGTATCAAAATTTTTGATAGTAAATATTTGATAGTAATCTAGTATTTGAAACCTTGTTTAAAACAAAAAATAACCATACCGTGATATATATTGTTACCGTGAAATAAAATCACTCATATCGTGATTTAAGAATTTGGTCACATCGCCCACCCCTATTTCAAAATTCACCAATAATAGGACTGAAAGTAAAATTAAATTTTAAACATTCTGTTTAAAAACAATAGTTTTCACAGATGGGTGAAAGCTTCTTAGCATTAGTAGCATTTGTGTTTGCGGATGTGGCTTAGAAAGAAGTAACTGTACTCTGGATTAAGAGGATTTATCCAGTGTTATCTAGTATTTTTAATATTCTTTGGTCAGACAGTTTGGTTGAAAAATAGCTTTTTACTGTTGAAAAAGAAAACAGTGATTTGATTCTCAGAACGCAGGTAGATTCATACTTTAATGTATGAATTTTAAATGTAATCAAGAACAGACCAAAACAAGTGAATAATGTCTTGAAGTCATCTAACACTGTCTATTACAGCAAAGAGCATCACAAAAAAAAAAGAAAAAGAAAATCAGCTTATATTTTTACTTCATAGTTTATGGTTGGTAGGTTAAGCTAACACGACTGTACGGCTGTAGATCTCCATGTCCTATGATTCTAGGGGTCCTAGCAACTATTGATGAACTAAGAACATCGCAAATCAGACAGATTCCTCAAGAATGCAGACCCGGATCATCTCTCTCCATTTTAAAAAGACAATTCACCCAACATTTAAAATTCTGTCAAAATTGTCTCATGTCGTTTCAAACATGTAAAACTTTCTATTCTTCTGTGAAACACAAAAAGAAGACTTTTTAAAGCATGATTCAATGTTTTTTTGTCCATATAATGATAGTCCGTTGGTTTAAAACAACAAAACGCTGAGAAAATCTTATTTGGGTTCCACAG